>BQNB010005250.1:0-103072 GCA_026074375.1 Tanacetum coccineum | reverse complement strand
TTTTTGAATTTATTATGATTTAAAAACTAATTTAATCTAATTAAATCCTAAAAAATAGCAAATTAAGCCCTAAAAATTTAGAAAAATGATTTTTAAACTTAGAAAAGTCTAAAGTAACTTAAAAACTCAGAAACTATTTTTAAAGTTAAAATCCTATTTTTTAAAATTAAAAATAAAAGCTTAAAAATTAAAATTAAAATCTAAAAGGTGTAAAAATGATTTTACGGAATGTAAACCTAAAAGTAATTTTTATAAAACTAAAAACTATTTTTTTAAATTTTTATAAAACTTTTTTCTATTTTTTATGATTTTCCGAAAATTTAAACCTTAGAAAAATGATTAAAAGTAATCTACCGAATGGAAAAATGTGAAAAATTCAGGGAAAATACTAAATACTAACAGGAACTTAAGAAAAATTATAACTACGAAAAAGCTAACACGAAAAAGCTTATATAAGCTACGGCTTATAATGAAAAAGAAAAAGAAAAACAAGTATAAGAATTAAATGGGAGGAGAAGTGAATGGATAGAGCTATTAGTAGCCTAATGGTATAAACACGTTGGTTTGTGTGCTTGAGTTACTGGTTTCAAGTTGGTATATCCACCTTTATGTATTTTTTAATTTCAAAACTCAAATAACAAAAGTTGTAAAACAAGCTAATGTGAGCAACTTTAATGAAGGCAACATAAGCTCTAAACCAAAAATAAGCTCTTAAAAGCTTTTGAAAGAAACTGTCAACAGAAAGTGAGCTTTTGAGCTCACTTTTGCTAATTTCCACTTAAACACTTGCACAAGCTTCAATTTAAGCTCAAATTAAAAAACAAAAAATGTTCTGGAAAGCTTATGATGTACAACAGCTACTTTTCACAAGCTATCCTAACAAGAAACCTGAGTAAGTGCTATCAGAATCTAGTTGAAAGGACAACTCAGAAACTAGATATCAAAGACCTCAAAATTAAATTAAGCAAAATCACTAAAAAAAACTAAAACAACCTTAAGCTTCTGAAACTACGTAAACTACTCATAAAGCTTTTTTTAAATGTTAAAAACAAATAAAAACTCAACCATGTATTGAAATCACCTTATCAAAGGAAATTTCCATCAAACCTCATATAGTATAAACGACTATAACTATTTACGTAACTAAAATAACTATCTTAGCTAGGGATAGACGTTGACCTGAAACTCGGGTTGTTACATAATTCCCTCATAAAGTTGCTATTTATCTTGAATTCGACGTCATCGCCAATCTTGGGTTTCACAATGCCCGGTCTATTGTTATCTTGAATTAAAGCCAGGTACTGCTCTATGGTGAGCGCGCTGATATCTACATCATCACCCATATCTGAAAATTTACAAGAAAAACTAGCAAAATATATTTACAAAAGAATACATTATTACTAATTTTTAGCTCCTCGGCAGCGGCGCCAAAAACTTGATGCGTATTTTATTTGAAAATATATTTTATTCAAGTTTTAAATTTATAAAACCCGATTCACCTGACAAACGCACTAACGAGCAGAGAACCCGATCGTGAGTAGCGTGGAGATGGTAAATCCGAGGTCGTCCCAAGAGCTAAGTGTCAATTAGTTTTAATTTGAATTGTCACGTTTGAATATGGTTTTAAGTTGATTTTGTGAAATAATAGGAAAGTAAATTGCGAAAATTAAAAGTAATAGAAGATATCAGGGAGAAAGGCATGCTAGCCTAGCCATTTCATTACTACCGTTATAACTACGTTTTCCTATGCAATGTTACACCATGGTTTCATTAGTGGTTTCTAAAGTCGACAGACCTGAATAGATATCTTTAGTCTGCCCTATAATTCCTATGATCCTGAATCCCTCGAAACTCACAAAGGTAGGGCAACCAGGTCATAGTGACTAATCTCAACTATCCCAAGAACTAGTCTAATAACCTATACAGATTATTAACCCTCTCTGAAAAAGTTCTTGTGCTTTTTAAGTATATTAAGTGATAGAGGCGGTAACAGGGTTAATTCCTACACTAGGGATAGGGTTTCAAACCTACCCTAGTACCCTGCTAATCCCATGTTCAACTGGTAATCTAATAACAGGATTAACAGATCTAAACCACCCGCAATACTACCAAAACCCAGGGTTACACGATAGTCAAAGGATATCCAACGAATCCATGATCTAACAGGAAACAAACATTATAACGATAGTAGATTCATGACTAGGCCAGCACTTGAAGTGATTAGTCGCTCATAGAAACAACACATCAAGAAATAATAAAGATAATCATGGATGGAAAACTCATAATTCTTACAGAAGCGGTTTATGAACGATTAAATACAAAAGTAAAATAAGTGTGATCTCCCTTGGACTTCTGGTGTAATTCTTCGAGCTATGGAGGCCTTGATCACCCCTTAGATCTGTGGTAGAATGGTTGATATTTAATTGTCTGAATGCTATTTATAGATTTTGAATATGTTACGGCGTAACCTTTTAGAGGTTACGCCGTAAACTGCTGATGCGTACTTTCCATCTTGCAAGCTTAAAAGATGTTACGGCGTAATCATGTGTCCACGTTACGCCGTAATGCTGACTAGGATGACTCAGCCTTCCATAATAATAATGTTACGGCATAAACCTTGAGTGTGGTTACGCCGTAATGTTGCTGGGTGACGTGTCTTGCCTTAAATATGTTATGGGGTAACACTGTCGTAGGGGTTACATCGTAAAGTCTTGTAAGAATCCGTGTTTTCTTCATTTTTTGGTCCTTTTCCCGTGTTTCTTGTCACATACTTGCATTTTACTTGAAAACAACAAAATAACTGTAAAAGTATCGAATTCAAGTATTTATATGACAATTGCAAGTATTTTCGTGGGGAAATTGACACTAAAAATATCAAATATTTGATGCTATCAGTTACTAAGCTAAATACCGAGTTCTACTTCGAGATAGAACCAATCTAACATACTATGTATTTTATGGCCTATACTAACCTATCATACACATATGATAAACATAACACACAACACGAGAGATACAAGATGAATAATTATCACCATCGTGATGACACAACTAAACTAATAACACTTGAAGCTTCACGTCTTCGTTAGTGTTCTTCACTAAAGAGTGGAATGAGTTGATCACTTGTAATGGATTATAGAACAAGTATAACGATCAAAGAATATGATAATTATAAAAGCTAAAGAGAAAATTATTTGTGAAGAATTGTCTAAAATGAAGACTTAAGGTTGTTATTTATAGGCAACATTTGAAATTGAAAATCTGTCCTAACCAGCTGGTCGCACGGATCGACGGATTCAACATATCTTGGATCCGTCCTTTGGTTTTGCTGGATCAGTGGGTTACAGCTAAGACATCTTTTGTCTTTTTGTTATTAACTCCAAATCTTAACAAAATATTCTTATGTACTTAAAAATCTGATTTATTAGATTCTTCTAGAAGGAAAATATTTTTTAGCATGAATAAGGAAAGATCTTCTAGATTTAGGAAGATTTGGAAAGATTTAGTACGATTGTTTCCACTTATGGTTAATCCTATTTTGTCTTACATGATTAATATAACTAGCTTATAATTAATCATGTGTTTACTTAAAATCATTTGATTATAAAAGGTTTATGTAAATAATTAAGTTTAGATGCAATAGAAAATATTTTTCTTTGATCATTAACTACGCTTAATAATGTCATATTCATACCTTAAGTGATTTGTTGCCGTCAAGTAAACTTTCGACTAAATAACTTGTTTATGTAAACTTTTACGTAGTATGACATGATATTTGTTATTTTTAAAACATGAAGATCATTAAATATAAATATCGTTTTTGCGTGAATATTTGTATTAACACTCATGAAGTAATTTAAGACAATAATTCTTGACGTTCAAACACAATCCAGCTTTTGTTTTTAACACTTATATGCCCAGAATATACTTGAATTCACCCAAATCCTTAATTTTAAACTTGTTGCTTAAAGCTTTTTGAATCTTTCAATTTCACCAACATCATTACCATGATGACCAAGTCATCAACATATAGTAACAAAAACAATGAGACACTTCCTTTATTCATAGTCTTAGACTACACAAACCCAACTTCAAACAAGGCCTCAGACATTTTATGATTCCAATGTATATGAGCTTGTGTCAAGCCATACAAAGATTTTATCAACTTACAAACTTTGTTTTCCCTATTTTTACAAAACCCGGGAGGAGGCACCATGTATACCTCCTCATTTAGATCACCAAAGAGAAAAGGCTTGTTAACATCCTTTTGAAAAAAATCCAGTCCTTTTGGACTTGAAAACTAATAAGACACCTCATAGTTCCCATTTTTATAAGAGGACTAAAAGTCTCCTCATAATATATGCCTTTTTTCTGATTATAACATATATCTACCAATCTAGCCTTATATCTGTCAATCTCTCCTGCAGACTTATATTCGATCTTAAAGATCCACATACATCCTATAGGATTTCTGCCACTAGGAAGATCAACCATGTACCAAGTGTCATTCTTATATAAAGCACACATCTCATCATTCATAGCATTAATCTAGTTAACATCATTAGCAGCCTCTTCATAGTAAGAAAGCTCCACGGACTTATTCAAATTAGACACAAAGTAACAGTTTTAAGCACTTAACACATAATGATTAGCAAATCTATTTAACCCAAACTTAACCTTACTATCAAGCACAAATTCATTCAATTTAGCAGGCAATTTAGAAAGTATTTGAGACCTCCTTAGACCAATTTCCTTTGTTTGACTTGGCAAAGTATTTAGAAAAATAGGAAAACATTGCCTTTAAAGTATTTTATTGACCTAAAGAATTGCAGAGTGTTCTTTATCAAGTCCAAGTTGGTCTATGGTAGCACCAGGTACTTGTTGATACACACTGCCATCTTTATCGGTTGTTCCTTCCTCATCATCATTGGGACTTAAGTTAGAAGTTTTGGTTGCACGTTCAGACTCAAAGTGATCTAAGAAGTTTGGAGTAGATATTTCATTAGACTCATGCGTGTGTGGATCTGACCGGGTTTCTTCTCTCCTGGGGTTGGGTAGTCAGGATTTTATAATGGGTCGGTGATAACATCAAATATTTAATAATTTTTAGTGGCAAAATACCCCCTATATTATATGTAAATGTTTCACTAATACTCGAAAACGAGATATTTTCTATCATTTTGTAGTTTTCAGGTGAAATGCAGGAAAATGACAAGAAACATGGGAAAAAGGACCTAAAGTGTATTTATCTAAAGAATGTTACGGCATAACACAAAAAATGGTTACACCGTAACATATATTAAGCAAGTACAAAGATCAAGGACAACGTTACGGCGTAACACCATATCTAGTTACGCCGTAAATAAGTATTTGGAAGGAAATCTTACCCAAGATAGAGTTACGGCGTAACACCCCTTATGGTTACGCCATAACCATGAAGATCCACAAATATAGAATGAAGATCACGTACATACAGAAATTATTTAAAGATTACGGCGTAACAAAATATCTGGTTACGCCGCAACAAATTACTTATTTACTGAATGCCGTGTAAGAAGGTTACGACGTAACACACTTATCAGTTACGCCATAACAGGTTTGATACCTATAAATAGAGGCCTCATTCAAGCTATTCCGACATCACTTCCTCCACAGCCAATTAGAGAGGCAACAAAGGCTTCTAACCTTCAAAGAATTCCACCTGGAGTCTAAGGGTGATCACACTTTACTTACTTTTTGTATTTAATCGTTCAAATACAAATACTGTAAGAATTATGAGCTTTCAATCTATGATTACTTTTATTTCTTGTTGTGTTTTCGTTACCATGAGCGGCTAGGCACTTAAAGTGCTCGCCTAGTTATGTAATTACTGTTGTTATGATGTTTGTTTCCTGTTAGATTATGGTTTTGTTAGATATTCCTTGATTATCGTGTAACCCTGGGTTTTGGTAGTACAGGTGGTTTGGACCTTGCTTGCCCCATTATTAGATTATCTAGTCAATATGGGATCCATCGGGTACTAGGGAGGATCTATGACTCCGACCCCTAGTGTAGGAACTAACCGGTCTTCGCACTTATCACTTAATATACTTAAAAAGCACAAGAACTCTTTCAGAGGGAGTTAATAATCTGTATATAGGTTATTAGATAAGTTTTGGGAATAGTTGGGGTTAATCACTACAACCGGGATATCCTACCTCCTATACGATTTAGACTGAGTCAGAATCGCAGGAAGTATAGGATAGACTATATATGCCTATTCAAGTCTATCGACCTTAGAAACCACTAATGAAACCGTAGTTTAACATTGCACATGAAAACGTTTTCATAACAGTAGTAATGAAGTAACTAGGTTAGCATGTTTTCTCTCCTGATATCTCCAAACCCTTTTAATTTTCAGTATTTAATTTTATTGTTATTTTAAATTCATTTCATATCAATTTAAAAATATGACATTTCAAACTAAAACTAATTACAACTTAGCTCTTGGAACGACCTCGGATTTACCATTCTATACTACCCACAATCGGGTTCTCTGCCCGTTAGTACGTTGTCAGGTAGATCTAGTTTTATAAATTTAAAACTTGATAAATAAATATTTTAAAATAAAATACGCATCAAGGTTTTTGCGCCGCTGCCGGGGAGCTAAAAAAATAAAATTAATTTGATTATTTGATTATTTTTCTTCTTTCCCTAAACTCTATATCTCCAGGAACTATCAATACCTGGGATCTCCTCAAAAAGGCCTTTATCCAAAGGAATTGCCCACCTTCCAAGACCGCGAAGCAGCTTGAATATATTCACAACTTTAAGCAAGAAGGGGGCAAATCATTATACCAAGCCTGGGAGCGGTATAATGACCTGCTATGTAAGTGGCCTACTCATGACATCAATAATCATCAAAAGATAAACATCTTCTATAAGGGTTTAAGCACTATGAACTGTCAATTTCTTGATTCACAGGGACCAATCCCTGGGATGACACCAGCCCAAGCTCTCACAACGATTCAGACCATGGCTGACCATTCTTAAAAATGGCATGAGTGAACGACAAGCAGGAATATTGGAAGTTGTAGTAGCAATGATGGACTAGCTGCTTTGGTAAATAAGTTGGACAACCTGGGACGAGACATGAAGAATGTTGGAAACACAAAAAGTGTCGGTCACTTCCAAGTTGTAACAGGTCTTAGCTCGTAGTTAGTGTAATGATTAGATTAGTAATCTAGTCCGGCCCAAGGCCCATGGGAAGCCCATCATAGCCCATGTGCCGGCCATCCATGTAGTATATAAGCCCTTTCCTAGCCTTGGAGAGGGGTTGGTTGTTTTCATTTTCCATTTTTACACATAATACAATTCATCCATTTTCCATCCAACCCACTCTCTCTCTCTCTCTCTAGTTCTTGTCTTAATATCATAAGATTACTTGTATCTTACAATTGGTATCAAGAGCCATGGTTCTATCTTGGTTCCTTTAGTTTTTCATTGTGTTTATGGTTTTGTTGTGAGCTTATTTGAGCATATTGGTTCAGCTTTAAGAGCTTATTTTCTTTATTTTTGTTACTCGGCACACTTTTTATTTCTACCTTTCTATCTTTATAGTTCAAAAAGGTTTTTTTTTGTCGTGTTGTTTCATTTTTACAAAATATTCCGTGAATGTAAGTTTCTTTCGTTTTAAAAATTCAAAATATTTTAGTCACAATATCAAAATATCAACACGTTTTGAAACTTTGTGTTATAAAATCATTTTTATTACTCAACACGTTTTGAAACAGTGCTACACACATTCTGTTGTTTTAAGGTTCATTTTTTTTCTTTTTTCTTTGGACAAAACGTCATTCTCTTGTTGGTGGTTCACGGCTCAAAGAAGACAAGAAGGAAAGTCAAGAAGGACGATAGTACATCCGCGTTTCAACCGATCTTTGACAACCGAACGAGTTCTAACCAAGACGAAACCGAACTAGTCAAACTTCTTCAGACCCGAACTAGTGAAACCACTTGAGAACCGATCTAGTCACTTTAAACTGTGAGAACCGAACGAGTTTTAACTGTGAGAACCGAACGAGTTTTAACTTTGAGCACCGAACGAGTTCTTGACCTTAAGGAACCGAACGAGTTTAAACTGTGAGAACCGAACGAGTGTTTGCCCAAGTGGAACCGATCTAGTCATTTGCACAAGCAGAACCGATCTAGTCATTTGCCCAAGCAGAACCGAACTAGTCATCTTTCCAAGTTGAACCGAACTAGTCATTCTTGCAATACACCGAACTAGCAACGCATCAAGTAACCGATCTAGTACCACACTGGAACCGAACTAATTCATCAAGCGCAAAATCTATACGTTTTAAAGTAATTTTTGGGTTTTCAGTTTCGTGTGACGGTTAACCACGAGACTTCTAATCTATACTGTTGTGATCGTGAACTCGTTTCGATCAACGAAGTATATTCATAATTCACCGACGATAACCGTACGAGTCTAAAACATCAAAAATATAAAATGTTTTATTTCTATTTGAAAAAAAAACAAAGAAGAAGTACATTTTATGCATGCATCATTTTTTATTATTGTTTAAAATTTTGAAATTTGCATTTTTAACCCTTTATTTTCCATAGTTTTACTTTTTAACCCCTAGTTAATAACAATAGTTTCTTTTAGCCCTTATATTTTGGAACATTTTTAATTTTAACCTTTCACTTTCCATCATCCTTATTATTAGTCCTTAGTTTTGAAACTTTTTCAATTTTAACCTTTATTTTCCAAATATTTTCATTTTTAGTTTGTATTTTTCAAATTGTTTATTTAACATATAGTTTTATAAGAATTTTGACTCTTAGTCCTTCGCTAACAAAAGTGTGGTAACCGTTACTCCTATTAACTCAACAATCGTTTTCAAAATCTCACGTTCTTCAACGACAACAACGATTTCTCAACAATTAATTATTGTTTTACGTTTTCTTCTTGATTTTGTAAAATCCCGTGAATGATTTAATTCTTTTCTCGGTTTAAATCATAGATTTGTAAATTCCCGTGGACATTAATTGTTTCGTCAAAACCACAACAAAATCACTTAATCTACTTAAGATTTTTAATTTCATTTCACACATCGAATTTTAATGGAATCTTTGAATTTTAATTCTCAAGAGAGAGAGATGCATCAGCTGCAACAAATGCAAGACAAATCAAAGGAAAAATGCATGGAATCATTTTGCCTACTTCATTCACATCTTAAGGTTCTTTCAATCAAGGGAGGATTCGAACGGGCATGTGTGGCACTATTTGATCAAGATAATCAGACTTTCACAGAATCGTTGTTACTTAACTTGGATAATCTAGAAAAGCAACTCGACAGAGAAGAATTTCAAGAAACTGAATCCATTGGTGCGTTTAGAGTACTCATGAAACAGTTTCAGACATTCATCAATTTTTGATACTGTTTCGATGATTTTGAGGGTGCAATGATACGCAAGTCCTTTCTAGAAAACACTCGAACTAAGATTCAACAATTCCGTGATACACTGATCCAACACATGGAATCCGTTAAGAAGACTATTGATGAAAGAGCACAACATAAACGAGAAAATAACAGAAGGGTGAATGATAGAGTGATGCAGTCAAAAGAGGGAAAGGTGGATTCGAGAACAGCATTAGATGCTGGTTTGGTTGTTACGGAAAGCAATGAGACAGAATCAGAAAGGCATGTTTCAAGCAGCAGATCCGGGAAAGATACACATGCTGAGGATGCAGATATCAACTCCGTGAATGACAAACAACCATTAGCTGAGGTACAATTGACTGTTCAACATGATACTCTTGCTAATGAACAACAACATTCTGTGCAATCTGAACCCATTTATGACACACATCTGTTGGAAAAGGTTGATAGAAATACCATTCCTGATTCAACAAATATGTGTCATAGGGGAGGAGAGATTGAACAGAATGCTGAAAAATGTCAAGTTTCATGTCCTTTACTTGATCCATCATTTGATAACATGACAACTGAATTTTCAAACCAATCTCTCGAGTCTGAAAATATTTTTCTCAAAAAGACCGTTGCCCAACTTCAAAAAGATCTTTCAAGAATGGAAGCACATTGTGTTAACATGGAACTTAAATATCAAAATCAAGCTTTAAAAGACGGGCAACATGGTCAAATTTTGAATGAAACAAGTAATAAAGCCAAGATTAACAAGGAAATTGAGGTACTTGAAAAGATCAATATCGAATTGGAACATAGTGTGGCTAAATTACTTGCAGATAATGAGAAGTTGCATAAGGAAAATGAGCATTTAAAACAGACTTATAAAGATCTTTACGATTCTATCAAAACAACACGAGTTCAGACAAAAGACCATAATAACTCACTGATTGCTCAAATAAATAGTAAGACTGTTAAAAATGCATATTTAAAGGCTCAGATTTAGGAAAAGGTTTTTGCGAATGTAGCGTTGAAAAACGAATTAAGAAAGTTAAAAGGAAATAGCGTGGATACTAAGTTTGCAAAACCATCAATCTTGGGGAAACCGGTTTTACAACCACCCAGAAACCAATCAGTTGTTAGACAACCGAATGCGTTTAAATCTGAACGACCTAATTTTTCAAAACCACGGTTTGCCTCCCAAGTTGATGTGAATAACGTTTTGTCAAAACCAGTCACTCAACATTATTTGCCTAAGGGAAGAGAATCTGCTTTTGCAAAACCTAATCATATGATTGCATCTAGCTCATCTAGGAATAGTTCTAAGAACATGCCAAGATTTAGTTCAAATGACATGGTTCATAATTACTATCTAGAGGAAGCTAAGAAAAAGACACAAGAAAGAGATAGAAAGTCAACAACTAGTGTAATGCCATCTGCTAAATCACAAAACACTACTAAGAGTTGCAAATCAAAACCTAGGAGCAATAATCAAACATCTAGGGTTTTGCCAACATCTAAGAGTAGTTGCCCAACGACAACTGTTATGCCAAAAGCAGATCACTCTAGGAATTCTAGTCCTTTCTCTGACTTCAAACACTTTGTGTGCTCAACTTGTCAAAAGTGTGTCTTTAATGCAAATCATGATGCCTGTATAACAAAATTCCTGAAAGAAGTGAATTCTCGTGCTAAGATTCAACCCAATAAGACTAGAAACAGTAACAAACCCGTAGATCCAACGAGTCATACTCAGAAACCTGGTAGGAAGATCGTTACAGGACATAGTTTTTCTCCCAATAAGTCTTCCGCTGTGCATGAGAAAACAAACACTCCTAGATCTTTCTACGCAACCCAACCTAATATAATTGCCCGATCGGTTAAGAGAGGAATCCTCTAACCACACAACCATCCTCACAGGATCTCACATCACATCTACACTACCATGTACACAACTATCAGACTGACACCTTAACCTAATACATACAAGCACACAAATCAATGCAATCAAAGTCACAAGTCCACATGTGTGTTGCCTTTATAATTATGTTCGTGACCATAATTATAATTTCACCTTTTTCACATGTGTACTTACTTCAAAGACCACACATCTCAATGATAACACACATCTACCACATAGCACTTAATAATAATCCAAATATAACTCAAACATGATAATCCATCTAATAAACCATAAAATCCCAATCGACCAAACAAAACAGAAGTCACATCGTGACCCAAAATATAAAAGCAATCCTCGATTATAGCAACGCATCGAGGTAGAAATGAAATTATGTTAGGCCTCGCTTGGGTTTGACTTTTCTCTCTCAAAAGTCACCCAACTCCGCGAGTCCAGTGAGGTAAACAATCTCCCAACGATATCTCCTAGGGGTAGGGGAAGACATGACTAAAACAATAACAAAGGGGTATATACTATTAGATCCCCATAATGAAAAAGTATATATTTCATATTATATAGTATTAATTCAAAATAGAAAAAAAAATTAAGCTTTTAGGTAGCGAGAACATACGGTATATACGTACATAAACACTTATGCCCTAAAATGCAACTATATGAGGGACCCTTAAGCTGTAATCTAGGCTCAACCACCTAGTTCTCTATAACCAAAGGCTCTGATACCAATCTGTCACACCCCGCCAAGGCAGAAACACGAGGCATAAACAAGAATGGATATCATCACAACACATGGTGTCTATATAGAGAATACTAAAATGAAAACTAAAGTAAAGCAAAGACACAAAGTGTCATAACAATACCCAAAATCTAATGGTGTCTTTATTAATAAGAAAGAGGTCTCGTCAATAAATGACATGCAAAACATAATCCAAACAATTCATGCAAACGCATTAATTCAAAAACAGAAAAGCAATAATAAACTCAAGCATACTCGGTCTCTTTCTGCAAACTGTGCTCTATCTTAGCACCATTAAGTCACCTAAAAATGAATGCTTAAAATGTCAAATAAAGTTGAGCGAGAACTCAATAGGTTTACAGACATACTAACAATATCCAAAATAAACTTTTAATTAGCTGCTGCAATTACCAAAACAATTCATGGCAACAATTAACAACAACGGGATGGAACGTGCCCACGATCCACAATCATATCAACTACATATGTGCGCTACATGGCCTTATATTAGCTCACGCAGTCTTACCACTATCACACCTCGTTTTGCATATTGGGATCCACAATACTAAACATATCATATCGCAACACAATGGGACGGAACGTGCCCACGATCCAATACACATAACTACAACAAGCTTAAAAATATTTTAACACGACAACAAGCATCATTCTCACCCAAAATAACATAAGAAAAAAGGGCTATAAAACTCACCTTTGCTTAGCTTTCCAAAAGATTCTAACAAAAAGCTTCACAAACAACTAGCACAAATCTAAACAACAAAATAACTCGTGTTACACGCTACTAAGCCAAAAGCTTAATGTACATATAACAATCATATGATGGATGTATAAGGTGTTTTATTAACCCCATGGGTCAACCCGACACCATACCCAACTTTAACTATTTCATTAACAAGTTTCACTAGTTAGTCACAATTTGTTCAAAACTGCAGAATTTTAACGTGACTTAACGTACTCAAAACCTCTACTTACTGACCTCCATAATTCATACCAAAAATCACCTATGTTCATCTATGAGTATATTAACTACCTCATGATTCATAGGAGCATTTACATTTCATAATTACTCTATTAAAATCTAAAGGTTCCAATAGTCCCAATTCGGATTGTTTGCATACTAAAATTTTGACCAAAAACATACTTAGGATCCATATAAGAAGCTCTAATTCGGAGGATTTGTAATTGACACATAGAACTAAACTCCTGTAGAAGGGATAATCCTAATTCAAATTTTAAGTGGGGGTTTTATACCTCGTAATCTGACCTAAATCTGACCCGTATTTATTGCTCTGAAAAACTTTTCTTGAACCAATGTTGGCAATGACTTCCCATTCATAAAACCTTGAGGGGGGGGGGGGGGGGTGTCTAGATGTTTCTGAAAACTAGGAATCTCCGAGCTACGTTATAGGGGCACAGATACTTGACAAACAGCTATTACCCTTCATTGAGATATCAGCCATCAACACAGCCTAAATTCTGCACTCAATCTAAATCAAAGTCTAATGTGAATTAGTCGAACCAATTACACCCATAAGCTGCTAATTAAAAACCATAGTCAATGCAATATGATGAAACATTATTAATTTATGATTTTACAAAAACCATAGCAGACTCTCTCCATCATAATAATTATTACATGAATTAATGATTAATAACTAACAAGGATTAATTAAAACTTACCTTAGAGCTTGATTTCTTCACAAAAGCAAAAACCCTAATTTTTCCTCCTCTTTTTTCTCTTGTTTGGACCGGTTATACCAAAGGGGGAGGGTTTGGGATTTTATTTTGTATTTATAGGCCCCTAAACTAATTATAGATAAAGTCTAATTAGTATTTATTTCCTTTTAAAACTCTTTTTTTTTCATTCCCTTATCAGGCCGAATGTCCTTATTTATAGTTTTATTTTTATTTTTTTATATATTTACTAATTACTTAATTATTAACATCACCTTAATTTTCTACAGAAACCTAAGCTTATTTGCGCATACCTTTTTGCGTAAACGCAATTTACTAGACTTTTAAAAATAATTAACTTTTCATTTATATTAAAAAACTTAACATTCTAGAAAAGAAATGTTCGATTTTTCTTCATATCCTTACTAACGAGGAAACCTAATCTCATCCTACTATTATAAAATATATAGTATACGTATAATTACTTACTCAATTAATGTGAAAAACGCGTCAATTACCAAAATCCTTTCTTGTCACTAAAAAGTGATCGAAATGAGTTCACTAAATCCAACAAAATCAATCCTCTAATGAGGCGGTCAGCTCAATGGAATGACTTAGGCAATTCACAAATCCAACACTAACACATATAAACACGTATAAACACATATAACAACCAAAACCCTTATTATAGTAACGATATTTAGGTCAACACTACGGTTTGACCAACCTGCTCAAGCCACGGTTGTCACAATTTTGATCACGTGATAACCCCTTTTTGTTCTCATAATAGGTTTATCTTTTTTGATTTTATTGTTAACGATAATAGGAGGTGGTGGATCATTTTGAATTCTCAGATAATCATCGAACTGTTCACTCCGGTGAATCATGGCATTCACTTTCTTGCGTGAGCTTGAGATGGAGGTAGGTCAGTCCTATCAGTTTTTTCTGAAGATACGTTTTGAGACTTCGACCACTCATCTAATTTTCTTTCCATGTTTTTAATTTTAGTTTGGAAATTCTTTTCGTTTTGCTTCATCTTTATAATCACATTGTTAATATTATTCTTGACAAACATATTTGAAACTCTTTGATCATCCAAGAAATTAGAGATTGATTTTTCTAGATCGGTTTTAGATTGATCGTCTCTGTCAAAAAGTTTATCAAGAACAGTTTCATGCTACAGACACAGCTTTTGAAATCATCGAGATCATTTCTCACATCTCTGTTTAATTCTGTGAGCAAATTCTCGAGATCATTAGGATCATGATGGGATTGGTGGAATATGAATCATGAGAATTTTGGTTTTGATAACCTTCAAATTAGATGTAATTTACTTCATGACGTTCACACATCGGTGTTTCATCATTCATGCTATTTTTAGAAGCGTGTTTATCTTTAAAGTCATAATACTTCTTACGCATATCTTCTAATTCTTCTTTTAAGCTTGTAAACTGAGAATCTATTTTTATTGTTTGTGCCTCTAATTTTCCATTAATCGAGAATTATCATTATTACTATTACTTCGATCGGCAAAAGAAACAGATTTTTGATGATGTTCTTGTTTAGATTTAGTGGACACTCAAGTTTTGAAAGAACTGTGTCATTAAGAACATTGAAAAGCTTGAGTTGGACGTTTTGTAGAGGGGAAGATTCCTCCAGAGTTAAGTCTAGGATTCTTTGAGTGTTGTTCATCTAGACCGTGGAATTTAGAATATTGATAATAGTCCTTTCGGTCAGACTTGTGGCCCATGACATTTTCGAAGCATGCTCTTCAGTCGTAACCAAGCGTCGGTTAGACTTTGACATACGTTTTGAGTGAAATTTTTGATTTTGAGTAAAACACGATTAAATACCGAAGGTGAAAAGAATCTATTTATAAAAGTTTTTCTAATTTGTTCTCACGTTGTTAAAGATTCTTCATTAAGTTCGTTAAACCAGGTTTTAGCTTTATTGGATAGGGAATAGGGAAATATCAACAGCTTGACAGCTTCGCTTTGAGTTTCACCATATTTAAACATGTCACAGATTGCGATGAATTCCCGGAGGTGGTAATGCGGATCGGCCCTTAGTTGACCATCGAATTTATTTTCTGAAATCATTTTCAAATGGGTACTATTGATAACAAAGTTGTCATCAACATCGGGTCGAACAATGACAGAATTAGGAGTCGGTGCTACAATCTTAGCACTTTCCCACATGGGTTGATCATCAGGATCGAGAATTATTATTTATTAGAGTGGTGAATTGGGTTGAGGTTTGACATCTTCTTCGGATATATTTAAGATTGTAGTTTCGTAAGCAGAAGAATGTTGAGCTGAAGATTTGAAGACCTCGATCTTGATGAATTCTTTTTGGATATTTTTATTGTTATTTTTACATGTTTTCTTTTTCATATTTTTATTTAACTTAGATAATGATTTTAAGAGTTGTTTTCCCCAAGATCATGGATTAATACATACTTTAATTATTTTACGAAAAGACATTTTTATATTATATATATTTTTTATATTTTTATAGATTAGATATATATTAGATATATTTTATAAAAAAAGGATTAAATAGATAAAAGATTTTTTTAGGTTCAGATAGATAAGGTAGGCGCATTGAGAAAAGTTGCGCCGGTATTTCTGAGGTGTGGATAGAAGTTGCGACGTACTTTAAGAAAAGTGCGGTCAGCTTTTATGGGAATTCGATCATTAAAACAACTCCAGAAAGTGCACGGCAGTTTAGGTTATTAAACGGCGTCTTACTACGGATTTACGAGGCAAAAATTTTAAATGAAACAGGGTTGGGAGGCGCACAAAAGAAAATGTTTGCGCCGTACTTACAGCTTCAAAAGCAGACATTAGAGAAATTTAATAACTGTATAAGCAATAAAATAGCACCAAAAAACTAAGCAACAAAACTGATAACATCTTAAACAATTCCTCGGAGCGGCGCCAAAAAATTTTTTTTTTTTTTTGATGTGTGTTTTGCATGCTCGTTTTAATTTTATAATAACTAGAAGATATCAATTTTTACTAAAATCACAACACTCGGGCAAGTATACCCTTTTGTGTATAGTATAGTTTGGGTCCAGGTCGTCCTAAGAGAATTGAAATTTTCATAGTTTGTAATTAAGGTTCTAAGGTCAATATGATTGTCACTCATCAAATTAACCATAAACGTAAATATATCGAATATAGAAAAGAAAGAGATTAAGAGATGATAAAAGCTAGGAATTAAAGTATGTTTGTTTAGGAATGATCACTATGACAATGAAGTGTTTAGGATAGGTGTTTTACAAAGGTTCTAGAGTAATAAAGATTTCATAAGTTACAAATCCTTTCGGCCTTTAAATCTAACGAGTGTGTTTTTTTCGTTTAAAGAACAAAAAAGCCTTTCGCCTTTATAAACTTATTATAACAAATATATCAAGTGGATGATTAAAACACATATATAAAAGAACCCTTTCGGCCTATATTCTTGTATAAAATATGTTTTACCAATTCAATAAACACATATCCAAACGCTCTATACCAAAGATCACATATTGCCCAAACAAAAATAAGATGATTACTCCATGATCAAAGAAGTAACAAAATACATAACATTCATCATGAATTTAGTAAATATCATATTCAAAGGAAAAACAAGATTTATACCAACTTCAAGAATAAATGTTTAATGATTTCACAAGTTTTCCTAACGAAAACTATATTATATTCAAAGTAATTATGTCAATATTTTTCATTTATAGATGCGAATTTTACAACTCAATGCTACTTCTTTGGATGGATTAAAACCTAAAAATATTGATGAACATCAAGTAAGTTCAACTAAAATTCCCTAAGAACACTTTCAAACTCTAATTCTACTTGTTGAGAGGATTGTAGATGATTATGTGTATTGGAAATGGATGAATGAATGGGAATGGTGGTTGGTTTTTAGAAATTGATGGTGGAGAGTGGTGGTGATCGATGGTGGTGATGGTGGTTTGAAGGGGTGTTTGGATCCTTGGTTTGTTAAGCCAAGATCACTACTTTTTCTGTGGTATATCATATATCATAAAACACGGGGTGGTCGATTCTTGGTCGGGCTGAGTTTCTAGAGAGAGAAACACTTGAGAGAGAAATTCTAGAGAGAGAGAAAGTGTTTTCTTTTGTAAAATGAATTATGACTAGCTTATCTCTTCCAAAGTTGGAAGAGACTATATATAGTACTTACAATATACCGGGTATTTGAACCCGACTTAAAATGAAAAACAGTATATTAATATTTAACCTACGAGCTATATGAAACAGTATTTAAATTACTCGGGAGTGCCGAGTCTTTTTCTTAATATTCACAATCTCCCTAAGGGAGGTCACTCTGAAAATACCAAACTTTATTACTCTTCCGTCATTAGCTCGTGGACCATTTAATATCTTGATCGTTTGGTGTCGAGATCTTTTGATTCAATCTTTACCACATGTCTTTGACTGTTGATCTTTGAGATTTTTTGAGTTCATTGCGCCAAAACATAATCTTACATCATCTTGTAAATGGTTCGCCATCTTGTGGCATTGTGATGAAAGACTGACATCCGAGTTCTGCAGAAAGCTTTGACACCTTTAGAGATCTTCCAATTTAACATCATAACAAGTCTAGGTCGTGTCTGAGCATTCGGTTTTTACTTGACATCGCATTGAATGGGGAATTTCCATCTCCTTTCTCCATCTTTACAATATCCTGTAATGAAAACAGTTAGCAATAAAGAGAAAATTGGATTTGATAATACAGTCTCCGTGTTTCTTATTAAAAGACTTTTGAAAATTCGAAAGTTTTGATTGTTTTGTCAAAATGAAGATTAAACCGTCAAATTCTTATACTGGATCAAGGTTTGATTACCACCGAAAATGCCACCATTGTTTTTTCCAAGTTGACACAAGTTTGATTCTTGTAGAATCGCACAAGTCACCCTACCTAGAGCTTGTTTGATGTTGGCTCTGAAACAGGCTTCCATTTCATTGTGCAAAAACTATCGTTTCATCGTATGTTTGGCATATTCACAAGGCTAATGGTAGGGACTTTTAAGATGGACTTGTTTCACAGATGTGTTGAAGACAAAAGATTAATTGGTTAAGTGTTCTTACGAGATTAATGACGATCTCTTGGCTCTAGATCAATAGTGCGTTTTGGTTTTAGTAATCGGAGGCTGGAGCAGACTGCCACCTTTTCAATATCAACTAACTCGGAGTGAGAAAGTCAATAGATAACGTGTTTAGTCTCCGTGAGAAATGAAACAGAAATATTTTGAGAGATTCTGAGTGGCTGGGGAGGGTTGTGCATTGCATCACTGGGTCCATGATGTCAGTCTTCAATGTCAGCAATCATTTATTGTTCTTGGCAGCATATGAATTGACCACGGTTTCTGCTAAGTGAAAGAAGGGCTTCTTTTTTACACCTTTATCTTTACCAATTCTTTTTAATTCTTCAAAACCCTTAAGAGCTTACCGAGGACTTCCTGCTAGAACTTGTTGGGTTTATTCCGTACTTGCTCCCTCTCAGTCGGCACTTTTACCTTATTCTCACTTTTTTTATCCTTTTTTTCATGTCATAACCTAAGGCTTCTAACACTAATAGTAGATTGTCCCTGGGTAGATCCTCCGATTTTGGCTGGATAATCGGGAATAGTACCTAAACCTTACCAACCTTATAACTCCAATTAGTAAACTGCATTGGTCACGTCTTTTGGTACATTCTCCTTTCCATAAAATACATTGATAATTTAATTAAGGCTTAGGATATAGAATATCAAAGGTTTAAGTCCTCGTTCGTTTTTATTTTCAAAACGCTCCCCTCAAAATGTGCTTCGGTATCGAAATTGTTAGCTCGTTTGGGCAGTAGTATATGAGTCAATAATCACAGTTATTATTATACAAATTTATTTTAAAAAACAAAAAAATCACAATTTTCTCCCTATCAAAATAATTTTAAACCTTTTGACATTTTTGGATATCATTGATTTAAATTTGTTATAAAATTTGGGAGAAAAGTAGGCCTAATTCGCAAGTGTGTAAGAGTCGTATAACTGCTCCCCCTCAAATCGTTGAGGGATATTAAATTCCTCTAGATTAACTAGTACTAAGTACAAGGTATATTATTCACAAATAAGAAAATAATGACCTTTTTATCGTAACGACGATGTCGTCACGTTGTTCTGTTGATCAGCCTGTAGTCAAATATCTCTTATTCTTCCTCCAACAAAGCTTTCTCTGACTTCGATAAGGATCCTTCTGATCTGTGTCTTTTCTCGATAGGCTGTGGATGAAGTCTTTCTTCTTCTCTTGTTTTTTCTCCTCTGACCACTTCCTAGTCTCCATGCCCTTTTTGTACTCAAAACAGGATGAATGTCTATAACCATGTGGTCCAGCTTTTCATCGGACTCTTGTCAACGTCCATCACTAAACTTGTGAAGCTCATTCAGCCTCATCCAGACTTCTTTGATTATTTTCTGTCTCTGTAGACATCTGCTCTTGGCCTTAGGGGACGAATCGTATAGTCTTCTTTGAAGTTATTTAAAATTGTCAAGCTGCATCCCAATTAGGCGTTCAGGTGATCTTGCTTGGTATACTTTCAATCCTCGGAGCTGTAAGTCCTTCCCACACGATCTGATCACTAGGTTCTATCATCCTACCTGTTGACTGCTGTGTGAGACTGATCTTGTCTGTCTTGGGCAGATGGTGAGTTTTCTTGAATATTGAGAGGAACAGATCTTCAAAATCATTTAGTGAGATTTTTGAAATCTTTTCCGATGATCTTGTATTCTGGTAAATCAGCTTGGTGAAGGATGATCTCTTCAGATGTTGATCCATCTTTTTTTCAAACACTTTGAATGATTCACACTGAGAATTCGCATCTGCGATCTGACTGCTTCACGTTAGGGATCATGTGTTTGTGATATAGAATCCCTATCTCTAAAACCAACAGTTGAGTGTGCCATGAATCACTGATGATCATATTCGAGTTCACTTCAAACCCATAAAGGATGGAACTAATTCTTCAAGCGATAGTCGAGGTAAGAGCAGAGCATTTGAGTCTTGGATTTGATAAGCATTCTTCGCTCTTTGTCACCTGTCAGAAGATAGTCAGATCCCTGTTGAAGAAGAAATTGTGGAGTTGAATGGTTACCTCCATACTGGTGGAACTCCTAAGGCAGTGGTTCATGTATACTTCTTCCGAATTTGATGACCTCAGGGATTACTCAAATCAACCTTATTTGTCAGAACTTGTGTGCATTATCCATCTGATATTGAAGAAAGACATGTTCTTGTGAAATGGCATTAACAAGGTTGAATTGATGGTACTTCTAAGTCGCTTTGCAGAGTTCTTCTTTCCTGTTCGTCTGCTAGAACAATTTGATGAAGAACCATATCATTATGTTTCCTTTGAGCTTGTTTTCCTACGGTACTTTAATCGTTGTGGCGTTTTAAATTTGCCAGTTATGTTTTGGTTATGGGGAAAATCATTTGGGGTAATGGTCCCATTCTGGTACAGGTTGTAGCAGGTTCTCTCGCTTTCTGGAATCGGCTTAAAAATCCAAGTAGTGGTCGACACCTTGGGGAACTTGAGCGTTGTCAGTGTCCTCCATGTCTGGAGGTCATTCCCTGATATTCCTGCTTTGAAAGTCATCTGATGCTTGTTCAGAATGTTTCTGATTCGGGATCAGATCTGTGCCATTGAATAGTCCGCACCAGCATCTACTTGTGTCAGAGCTTGCCACATCTTGTTGGGAGGAGAGTTGGAAGTTGTTTTGGACGCAGTATGCATCAGATTCCCTTGGTTTTTCGAACTTTGGTCATCATCTTTTGGAGGAGGTTGAGCTGACCCTTGTGAACGCGGGCAGAATCCGATCTTCTTCTCTTTGTGGAACCTACCCTGGTTTGATCCAGCTGAGGGCCTTATCATCATCCATGTTCATCATAATCATTGCTTTCATATCATCACTATCATGTTTCTCTTGTGGTCTTTAACCTTGTCTGCAAACTTCCTTATCCATGGGTCTTCATGCTATCATGCTTCATGAGAGATGGTAAAGCCGGTTAGTTGGTCGTTGGTTTTTGTTGGCAGACTTCTTTTATTCATGTGATGAAGAGAGGCACTTTTTAAATCAAATTCTTCAAGATCCCACTTTTTCATTTGACCTGATGGAGTAAGTTGAATCTTGTATTCCTCATGTGTTCCTTTTTTTGGCTTTGATGATCTCCTTCGGACTCTTTTCAGAGTCTTGATTCTTGACAGACTCTGGGCCTGGCAACACAGAGTATTTCTTGATTAAGTCTGCAGTGTGTCGTTCAAGAACCTTAAGGAGAGCATCATCAAGTTTTGTTCCTAGATAGAATTAACAAGGAGTTTAGGAACTTGGGATCTTATTGAAGCAACTATCCAGCCGAGAGGATCAGTCTTCTTCACTTCAGACTTCTCTTTGATCAATTTTGCCCACTCTTAAACTGAAGGGGCGATGAAAATGGAGTAATTTCGGGAGAGATGTGGTGATTGTTGTAGCTTCCGTGTTGATTGGTGGAGGAGTGACCAGTGATAAAGGCTTTGAAGATGGGATCTCAGTGAAGGGAGGAATCACTGGAGGAGATGAAGTTCCTGTCTGATGACTTGGGTCAGGTATGGTGGATCCCGACTCCTCTCTAGTTTTAGATTTCTCCTGATCATCTTCGGTTGGTTTGTCATGAAGAAATTGATCCCCAAAGTTAACAGAGTCATCGGAGAATTCTTCAGGGAAGACATAGAAACAGAATGTCTTTCTAGTTTATCATCGATTGGGACAACGTTCGTTTGTTAAGAGCTTCAGGTTTTCATGATCATTTGGGAGGCGGGGTTGCGAGGAAGTATTATATGTGCTCAGGGTTTGGTCCAGCAAGAGACACATGTAATTTTCCAGAGTCTGATCCAGTCTGGTCTTCGTTCATGGGCTCAGGGTCTGGTCCAGCCAGAGCCTCATGATCCTTTTCAGGGACTGATACAGGAATGCTTACACCTGATGTTACGGTAGATGAGTCTACGTCATCTTGACCTTTGTCACTTTGAGGGAGCAGAGTTTTCTGTTTCACTTTCAGTTTCTTTGAATCAGAGGTTGATAGAGATTCATGGACCACGTTCTTTGATTATGTCATCTTAAGGTTGAGTCGAGTGTCAAGTAGGTGAATCAGGCGGAGATTGATCACGCCTAGCAATTAAACTGTCTCAGTAGTTCTTTTCTTCTTAGGACAGATTGACCTGGGAATGAGCTATTTGTTCTTCGTAACAACTGCCTTTCCTTCCCTACTACCTTAATGCAGTTTGGAAGTTGCTTTGAACTGGTTCCCTGATCGTTACTACTCCCACTGGTGCCCTCGACCTTGTGCAGAAGGGCTGGATTAAGCTTAGCTTGATCGTCGTTCCAGGTCTGCATCATCCTCTCCTTCTCCCTTTCTCTGAGGTGTTTCCCAAACTCAACTTCATAGCTAGTTTCGAGATCAGTCATTACCTTATTCTAAGAGGAATACGTTTTTGTTGATTTCTCATCATCTTCTCAACAAGTTTGAAGTAGGCTTTCCCTTTCTAACCTTGTCTATGGATGTTGCGCTTGAACGGTTTCTTTATCGGGTGGAGAGGAGCTGGCTTGGATTGTTTAATGGTGTGTGGTTGTCGGCTTTTTGGGAGGTCGCACGCGTTCTGTAGCTGGTTGCACGCTTAGCACTATCACGGAGGCGGTTTTTAGGTATCGCAGCAACATGTTCAGATAGTGGGATAGTATGAGGATTGTTGAATGGCTTCAGTTACAGGGGCTCGGGGATTGCCATTCCAAAACACTTCATGTTTTCCTTTAGGGACTATACTTAAGATTTCCTAAGACATAATATCTCCAGTGTGTTGAACAGCCGAATCAGGACGCTTGATGGATGTTTGTATTACTGCAAGTAATAGATTATTACTTTGGAAATCGTCATCAATGGATGAGAGAGGAGTTGCTTTCCTCTTTGGGTTCTTCAGATGGCTTTGTGGCATGGCTTTGTGTGAGAAAAATCGTCTGGTCCCTTGAGTAAACTCTTCCCATATTAGCTCGTGCTTGATAATCATTTGTGTGAGTGACGATTCACCACAGTACTTTGCAGAATGGGTGTCGGGGTTTGTCCACTTCCTGGGAAGTCTTTCCCGTCAAGCTCATGGTTATTGAGCTAAGGATAAGTATCGCCTCCAAGGTTTGATACTATAAATTCATCCGTTATATGGGAGACAATTTTCTACCGGATCAGGTATCCCAGCATCTTAACAAATCGATCACCGTGTCACCAGATGGAGGGAACTCATATGGGTGGAGGCTGGTGTTGACAGGAGTAATCGCTAATTGCTTTATGAAAGATCAGCACTAGATCGAACCATTGTTCATCAAAGTTGACAGCTATAAACCCAGTTTCTCGTTATATGGACATAGTCTTCCAGAATGCTGCAGGTAGATAGCAAGGGACATTTGCTTGAGGAATGAAGGCTCCTGGAAGGTAAGTTGGTATTACTCAGGATGTTTCCACTTGATATCTGAAAGATAGGGTTTCTTTTGGATCTTTTGCGCATTGAACAGGAGGTTGGCTTTTCCCGATTGTTAAACCACTGAGAGCGAGGTCGATTTTGCTCATTCTTTTTTGTAGGAGGTGAGCGGGAACATTTTGGTATCTGCCATCGTTTTTGCAAAAGAGCATTTTAACAAAGAGAACAAACATTGCAGAGAACGAAGTTAGAGAGAGAACGGTTAGCATTGATCAACAGTAAGTCATGTAACTGCACGATTGATTAAAACAGTTGTAACTCTGGTTTGATTAAAATCTACTAATTATCCAACAGGATCAATTACTTGTTAACTAAGCCCGGATGGGTTTTAGAAAAGCAACTGGGTCATTCGAATGGGCCTTGATAGATTATTGGGCACAAATGGGTCAAAATATGAAATTTAGCCCAAACCGCCGCTAGGCAGAATGCCAACTCGCCGTTAGGAGAATTGAGCAAACCGCCGCGAATATTCGACCAAACCGCCGAGAGACGGCGGTTTACCTGTTGGATTAAAATAATAGAAAAAATTATGGCAACCCGCTGTTTTGACAACCCGCTGTTAGACAACCCGCCATAAGGCAACCCGCTGTTGTCAACCCGCCGTTAGGCAACTCGCTGTTGTCAACCCGCCGTTTAGGCAACTCGCTGTTGACAACCCGCCGTATGACAACTCGCTGTTGTCAACCCGCCGTTTAGGCAACCCGCTGGTTAGGCAACCCGCTGGTTAGGCAACCCGCTGGTTAGGCAACCCGCTGTTTAGGACCAGCGGGTTGAGAATTTTTATTAAAAACTAATAAAATAATCAACTCGCCATCAAGAAACATACGCAACTCGCCATTAAGAAACTTGGGCGAATCATTCATTTTTGTTTGAGATAGAAATCCACACATCAAAACTTATTAATATCTACCTTATGAACAATTCCCAGTAACTAAGTCACATCTTACAACACTACATTGGCATTTATGTCTAAAACGACCCTAAATCTATTTTTTCTACACCTTTCAATGTGTATTCGATCGATTCCTTTGATATACACACATAATAAATGATATAGATAAAGGATCTATGATTACCTTTGCGAGAAACACACGAAATCAGCGACTTGAAGTTTTGGTTCTTGGCGGCGAGTTGCGTGAAAGAGAGAGAGATTGTTTTGACTTTGACCGATTTTTGAAACTTTTGACCAAATGGCAACTCGCCGCCTATTTATACTCCTAAGTTACATACTTGGCAGATTTGGTCCCTTTGGTTTCCATCTTCTTTTATTTCTTGTTTTAAGTATTTCTAAGGCATTACTAAGATTAGGCAATTGGCCAACTTAGTCCCTATTGGTTAATAAGGCTAGGAAACAAAGAGCAAATGCTTTTTATACCCTAAACATTACAACAATAGATAACTTTGGACCTTTGAGTTAAAATTAATTAACTCCCCTTCAAATATTAACCCATTAGAATACAACAACCATCTAAGATTAGACTTTTATAGCAACCCACAGTCTTTTATAACCCCTTAGATTTTTTCACATTCACTCTCCCCCTCAAACAACGACCCGGTTTCTATTGAAAGAGCTGTAGTCGTTGATTGAGATGAAAAGATCAGGCGAACAGCTCCCCCATCACCATTGTATTACTCTACTCCCATAACGCATGGATATAAAGTAATCCATGCCCAGACATTAAACCGGGTTGCAATTTGAAGTAATTGCAAGCCTTTTAGTAATTCCAAATGACTTAAAATATTTCCTAAGTATTTTATTAGACTTATTATTATTATTATTATTATCTAACAGCTCCCTCATTCACCATTGTATTAGCTCTAAACTCCCATAACGTCATGTATAAAAAGTAATCCATGCCCAGACATTAAACCGGGTGCAATTGAAGTAATTGTCAAGCCTTTTAGTAAATTCCCAATTGACTTAAAAAATATATCCAAATTATTTTATTAGACAAAATTCATAAATAATTTTTAAATAATAAATAATTATTTATTAATAACTATATATATATATATATATATATAAAACACAAACAAAAACAGCACAAAAATATCACAGGTACAATAAAAAACCACAGCCCCACTGCTCCCCATCCTTCCAAATTGGTAACCACACGACCACCCAATCATGTCCGACGTAAGTCGTAGAATCCGGTACAACCTTCTTCATGCCAAGGCGTGGAAGCAGACCAACGAACCGAATCACTAAGGTAACGGCAATGTAGAGGCCTATCTGCAAGTAAAAATACATACGTTACCACGAAGTATAGAACAACCACTCAATATTCCACATGCTCTCGGATGCCATGGTGTCGTAAGTCAAAGTGGGAGTATATAGAGCCAGAGAGATTGCTGGACTGAAGAAACTATCACATAGCCAATAACAGCACAATTGAATAAACACAGAACAGACGGCAAATTATATGTAAGGCCAAACCGTAGACTAAAGTAGCTCAGAACGACTCCAAAGGATGAGCAAACCGTCCAGACGATGGCGAAGAAAACAGCCTCCTGAGTGATGATTGCCGTGCTTCGTATGCTTCTTTGATGACCAGCTCACCAATCTATCTCCAAGAAACAGAGCACTTCCCGATGTACCCTTCTTGAATCTTGCATGCCCGCCTGATCTGCATCTGCATAATGCTGTTAGAGACCTGGCTTTGTCTTATTGGATACCAAGACCCCATGTTAAATGGTTCCATCAAGTACCGAAAGAACGACGTTTGATAGCTTCAAATGTGCTTTCTGGTAGGCTTAGCCTGATATCTAGCACACAAGCAAACAGCGAATACAAGGTCAGGCTAGCTGGCTGAAAGGTACATCAGGGAGCCAACCATTTCCCAAAATATCGAGATTTGACCAACTGAATCCCCATGAAACACTTCCATTTACCTCCGATCCATCCCATTGGTGTATCGACAAGGTCAGAGAGATCCATTCCATATTTCTTTAAGGTTTCGAGAGCATATTTTGCTTGATTAATAAAGATGCCTCCGGGACTTTGAGAAACTTGTAGTCCTAAGAAAAATGACATTTGTCCCATCATCGACATCTGAAATTTGGAGCTCATCTCTTTTGAAAAAGTGTTACACGCATTATGATCTGTTGAGGCAAAAATGATGTCATCTACGTATATTTGAACAAGTAGAATGATGTATGCCAATATTGCGGTAATAACGTTGGATCCACGGCGCCTTTGAAGAAATTGTTGGCCAACAGGAACTATAAAGAGGGAGTCATCCACGCCTTTTGTGTGCTGCTTTTAGCCCATAAAGAGCTTTCTTCAGACGATAGACGTGAGTAGGGTTTTCCTGGTCTTCAAATCCCTCATTTGACTGAGCAAAGACTTCTTCTTGTAAGACACCGTCAGAAAGGCAAGTTTTGGGACATCATCTGGTAGATGATCCTTGAACTTGGTTGCAGCATTGGCAATGAATATTCTGATGGCCTCTATCCGTGCAACTAGAGCAAACGATTCTTCAAAATCAATACCTTCCTCCTGATGATATCCCTTTACAACTAACCAAGCTTTGTTTTTCAGTACATCACCATATTCATCAAGCTTCACTTTGTAGATCCACTTGAGAGCGATAACCATAACATATATTGGGGCATGTACAAATTCGCAAACTTCATTTCCAAGTCGATCAAATTCATGAAATATCATCTTGTATGGCCTTGAAAACCAGCAGTCTTGCCTTATCACGCCATTTTTGAAAGTTCTTGTGTTCGACTTTGGATAGTTTCAGTAAGGAAACAGCACCACAAAGCATCGGATGCTAACTGTTTTCTGTTAAATACATGACGAGAGTGATTGTGCCAACGATGTTATCCCAGAGGATGATCTTTGTGTCCATCTCAGAGATGACAGGTGGGGTAAAATTAACTTGGGTAGTGTTTCTTCTGCTGAAAATTAACATTCGCTCAGATTGATGGATCTTGGGACGAACCTGATCATCAGTTATCAAGGTTAAGTGAAGGATGAAGGAACATCTGTGTTGAAGGGGTGGTACATCATTGAGTGGGAAGACTTCTGTAAATTCTTGATGTTGGACTGGATGATGTATATAGTATGTTGACGAAGAACACATGTCGACGTTGCATCATGAGGCAAACGATGTAGACAAAGATGTACCTGGTGAAAAACGTGAGCTTAAATTTCAGTATTCCAAAAGGTACTGGTTTGTTGACTCGAGATTGTT
Source organism: Tanacetum coccineum (assembly GCA_026074375.1). Classification (NCBI taxonomy): domain Eukaryota; kingdom Viridiplantae; phylum Streptophyta; class Magnoliopsida; order Asterales; family Asteraceae; genus Tanacetum; species Tanacetum coccineum. The sequence continues at coordinate 74,548 of BQNB010005250.1, read as the reverse complement.
CCAGTGTTCATACAAACATTTGTTTGTAAATAACACTCCAGCTCTTATCGAGATGGACAAGCCCTATTTGAGTTGTTCCGAGGGGTCCTCAAAACAGTAGCACGGTCCTGAACAGATGCGTACAGAGCCATTGACTGATGCTCTCATCGAATGTGACGTAAAATGTTCCATTAATCAATGAGTTCTCTTGTAGTATAGAATTATAGCGCCTTCCTACTAGGAGCATACCCAACGAAAATCCAATGTCAGCTTGTCTAGAAATTTTTCCTAGAATTTCGCTATATTTTTATAGAATAGCACAGAGCACCAAAACTCGGACGAATGTACATCATGGCTTCTTATCGATGCACAAGCTCCAGAGGGGTTTTGTTATACGAGTATGAAAAATTGGATCGGTTCTATATGGTAACAAGGCAGTGGCTATAAAGCTATCTGCCCATATAAACATGGGATCTTTCCGAGAAGATCATCAATGTACGGGCTGCTTCCCCTAGTGTACGATAACGTCTTTCAACTACGCCGTTATGTTGAGGAGTTCTCGGGAAACAGACTTTGATGAAATATGCCAACCACTTCATAGTAAATCAGACAAAACTTTGTTGACGAATTCCGTTCCGTTATCTGTGCGGATGAATCTGACCGTTTTTGTTGAGGCCAACCTGTATTTGCTTAAGAAAGTTGGTGACAAACTCTGGAGTTTCATCCTTTGACCTCAAGAATTTTACCCATGTGGAATGCTTGAATATCATCCACGAGACTAAATGATGTATTATCTTTCCCTTTAATTTGCTCTGGACTCTCTCATTGGACAAACTAAAATCCAAGTGAATGGTATTAAGAACGTCAATATTTGAAATATTTCAGATTTTGGCGGTGGTAGAACTTCCTTTGCTTTTTCCAAGTTGGACAGGCGAGCAAAATGTGATCCTTTTCAAACTTCAACTAGTTAGACCTCTCAGATCTTTTTGAGCAAGATCATTTATCGTGCCGAAGTTTAAATGGTTTAAACGACGATGCCACAACCATGATTTGGACTTGGAAGCTTTGGACAGCAAGCATATCGGAGACGACTTTATCATTTCATCAATCGATATCGTGTACAAATTGGTGCCACGACTACCTTTAAGGATATTTGTACCCTTAATATCACGAACAAAACAAGTATGCTTTTTGAAGGCCACTTCAAGATCAGAATCACAAAATTGCCCTACAGAGAATAGATTGTGTCCAAGTCTCTCCACGTAGTATACTCTTGAGATCACACTGTCACCCATAACATAATCTCCATAACCCATGATAGCTCCTAAGTGATCATTCCCGAATCTGACTGACCCGATGAACTTTTCCACAAAATTCATGAGCTTTGAACGATTCCCCGTCATATGTTTTGAACAGCCTGAGTCCAGATACCAAAGCATGACCTGTACGACCTGCATTTGAAAACAGTCGAGTTTGGAGAGTTTGGAATTTCGGTTCCCCAATTTTTGTTGGGGACCTGTTGGTTAGCATATAGAGTAGAACATTTCACAGAAAGCTTAGTTAACTGGCATATTTCCCCTAAGGCAAATTTCTTTCCTGTGGGTCTCCATTGAGAACCACAATCAAGTTTTCCTAAGGTGAGTTTCTTTCCTGTGGGTCTCCATTGATAACCAATATCTGCAAATAGTTTTCCCGTAGCTTTCCAAACCCGCTGGGTCTTGGACAAACTGTTATCAGACAGTTTGCCTTTTGGTTTCCAGATCTGTTTGGTCTTGTTTAAACTGTTATCAGACATTTTTGCTTTTGGTTTCCAGATCTGTTTCTCTTTATTCAAGACAATTTAACGGTGGGGGTAGCATTCACAGAATTCAAGATATTAACAACACACATTCCATGACTTGCAGAGTTTACAGATTCAGAATTCGAATTAATTACAACACGCTTAGAGCTAATGCTAGAATCAACCCGATTCACTTTTGTCCAAACTGACTTATTTGTCCTAAGGCGTACTTCACTTTCGTCTTATTCTCCTTCTTAGCAGGCAGGATCCTATTTTTTCTTTGTATTCGTCTAGCTTTGACCAGCTTGCTTCAGTAGAATTGTTTACTCCTTTTAGAGGGAAGCACAGGGATATTAGTCAGTTGAACTCTCTGGTGCACTTTGTGTTTCTGTGTGTTGCTAGATGAAGTTCATGTTTACACTAAATTGTAAACTTTCTTTTTTCCGAGTAACAGGGTTAGAGGGAGCATTGTTATCTCGTTCATTGAAACTTTTTGGGAAAGTGCCAATCACACATACAACATATACCTGAATAACTTAGTGTATCGGCAAGCTTAGTTAAGTAAAATTCCCGTTGGGTTAACTACTCTAGCTTCTTCTTCAATCTCCCTAACCATTTCTACACTCTCCTTAAGATGGCTGATATAGTTTTAAATGATCACTCCTATTGTCTTAAGGGATGGGGGATGGGTTTAACGCAATGGCTTACATGCCATGAGCAAGAACTATTGGTATGACATAGTCACATGAAACAAGGCTCCTTTGCTTCGCAATTGACTTTAGACTCTCAATCTCATTCAACATGGTAGATGTATTTTTCCTTGAGTGAGCACTACGTGAACTTAATTGAGTCATACAATACCTTGTAATGGTAGTTTGGGCCTTTTCTAGCTCTACTCTATCGCAATCTATTTGTATCAATAAGAGCAGTGACATCTACAGCATTTAAAAGGCTCATAACTTCTGTCATTCACACAGCGAACTAGATTCTTTCAACTGTCGCATCACGATATCTTATTCTTTAATTCTGATGTTCGAGATACTTGATTTTAAAGAATGAATAAAATCAGGAGCTTTCCTGTCGATGCTCGTGTATGTTTTATTAACAAAACTTTCTTGAAGATGCTGATACTTTAATTGCAAATTTAGATTATTCCTATCAAGTTTTGAATAAGTATTTGACTCATCATGAACTTTAGACTGTCAGCTTAAGATCAAGAAAACGTGATTTTTTCCATCATACAGCAGTTGAGTCCGACAAACAATTAACAATCAATTCTCATTTTCAATGAGAAGGTTTTTCCTTTTCAATTTCACACATTGCTTGATCTACAGTATTCTATGTCCACTTCGTTATTCATTTGTCAAAAATTTCTTCCATTTCTTTACAACTTCTTTAAAGAGGGCTTTTTGAACTCCAACAAAGGTTCTTTTAAGAAGTTTGAAAATGGAATCACTTCCATGAGGTAACATCTTTTTGTTTGCTCAAAACCTCTTTCCCCTCTGTAAGACCTGATGGTGTGATTCTAGTTTTGCAAGTTTTGTCAAATTCCGTAAAAAGTTGTATGAGTACATAAAGATTAATTTTCACTTGACTTTTAGTTGGAAGAACCCTAGGGACAAGCTTGACAGGAGTATTGGGTGGAACATTGACTGTCCACTTGAAATTGGTTTTTGGAGCTAAGGTCTCAGCTTTTTCCTGTTGTTGTCCATCTATGGACCAAAAATATTTGTTCTTGGGGTCAGATTTCTTTGGAGCAAAGTTGCAAGTAAGTATTTCTTTCGAGTAATCGAGGGTGGGGGGGGAAATCCTAACTTTGTTTTCCATACATAGAGGGCTTTGCATTTTTAATCGCATTCTATTCCTAGTATCGCAGCTAACTCAAGCGTATCCTCTGAATCATGTATAATAGTGGGTGCATGATTGGTAGTGACAAGTACATGACCCATTATACAGAGCAATACTGATCTTTCGATTTCCCGAGCGAATGACATACGGGATTTTTAGATACCTATTGCTACCTATTGCTTTTCATCATAAAAATGTTTTGGTTAACACAACATGTGAACTGTTTGAACAGACTGATCCGTTTTGTAATAGATCTATCTTCAATCTTAACTTTAGCTTCTTTATGTCCAAAAATTCATGTCAAGGAATTTAGTCTTCCATTTGGGTTTAAAATCCATTTTCAGAAGATGTAACTTCTTCTGTCTTTGTCTTATAATGTCAACTGAAAAACTAAGAAGTATTTGTGTTGAATGATAGTTCAGATATGAATGACGTTATGCCTTTATATATTTTCGGTCTGAGATAATTATTCTCATTTGTTCATCAATTTTTCGTTCTCGATCAGTTAATTCAAACTTTGCCCGTTTTTCATACTCCCCGACCAGTTCCTTATATCTCGCAAGTTCAGAGGTCACTGAGTCATTAACTACCATGTGTGACTTATTTGCTAATCTACTTTGTACACCCTGTTCATGCATTTCATCGAGAATTGACATCAATGCATCATTTCATACAGAAGATACATCTCTTTGAACAACATGATCTTCGTTGTCTTCCACATACTGATCATACGGAAATAATTACCTATTACTCGTAAGTCACTCGGAGTTCAACAAACTAATTGTGTTGTTCATAGGTTTGCATTCTCGTGTACTTCATGATACTAATCTAAATGATTTTCAAAGGTATCATGATCATGTACTCAGAAGGAGTATTCTAGGTGTCATATGAATCCCTGCTGTCATCGAAGATTAAGATCTTCCCGATGTGAGATTTGTCATGAACATGGTCTGTGTGATGGGACCCTCGTCAACATCAGAGTCGAATGCATCACATTCATCAGCTTCAAATACATGGTCCACATTGAGTGCCAAATCATTCTCGGGTGAATCATCCACATTATCATCAACGTTGGTAACCTGTTCTCCTGCAAGAAACAACGACGTTCTTCATCCAGTACTGCCCACATTCCTGGGCTGCATTCGTAGGCATCTTGTCCTTGAAGTAGTCTGAATCTGAAGTCGCTTTGGCCTTGGACATTCTCGTGCTATGTGCCCTAGTCCATTACAGTTGTAGCACTTGTGGGTTTTTCGCTTGACCAGATTGATAATGCCTCCCCTGTCTGTCTCCTACATTCCCAGCTATCCAATTCCTCTTGCATTGTATCACTGAAATGCTTCCTTATTATTCCATGTATCTTCCACGGACATCTTGAACCACAACTTTCCCGTCCTGAACCATAGCTTTGTTCCTTGCATTCGACGACGCTCTAATTGATTGTTGTTTGAGAAGATAGTGATTTGTACGATTGAGTGCGGAGGACAAGTGAGTTGGATAAACTTTCAATCAAGTTTTCTATTGATGAACTTCCTAAGTTCATTTGAAAGTTATCAGAAGGATATGGTTCTGTTGAGGATTGAGGAGACTTAGATGATTGTGTTGGATACTGCTGAACTGAGGCGTCCGACACTAGTGCCAACGGATCATTATTTGGTTGACCGAACTTCCCTCATAATTCGTTCTTATTGAGTCCCCCCCTAGCATGCCTCCCTCAATTGCTTAAAGTAGGCCATACACCTGAATCACAGTTTGACTCTTTTAAACCTCTGTTAAGTTTAACTTCAGTTATGAATCTACTCCACTCAGGCAACATGTTGTTCACAAACTTTGAGTTAAGCTGCATCCTGGACATGGTCATCTTGATGTTTCTTATGTCATTAATGATCTTCGTAAACCTAACGTAGTATCCTTGAATGGTTTCTCCTTTGTTTTGACGGAAGTGTTCAAATTCATCGTATAACTGAGATTCCCTGTCATCCTTTGTTAACTCGAAACCTTCCAGAATCATCTTCACGTTTTCCCAAATGTCTTTAGCGTTAGTATAGTGATTGATGAGTGAGTAGATGTCCTTTGGTATACCCTGAAGTAGGATATTGGTTGCACGAATGTCAGCTTTATACCTTTCCTTTTCTTCAGCCGAAAGGTCGTTAAGGACTCTAGCCGAATTGAAGACCTTTGTATGAACTGCACCTCGTTCTCCAGTAATAACAATCTTAGACTGATCCCATCTAAATGGTCCTTCTTTAATGGACTTCATAATATTCTCTCCATTATCCTTTCCTAGACAGTACAGACGTATATGTTGTTGCCAAGATTCAAAGTCTGTTCTATCAAGCATTGGTGGGCGTGTATCAGAACCTGCACACTGGATGTCTTCTTGCATACTAGACATCTTGTATTATTATGATATGATATGTTTTGATCGATCAATGATTAGTGAGTGTACGTTAAAATGGTGAGTTAACGTATTCTATTTTGTTTTGGTGATATTAAATCCCGAGTTTGAGATATTTCAAATTTCTAAGACAGAAGCTCAACTCGCCGCCAAAGGCTACCAAACCGCTGCAAAGAAATAAGGCAACTCGCCGGTGGAATTTTAAGGCAACTCGCCGAACACAACTCGCTGCCAAGCAACCCGCCGCGAAGAGATAAGACAACTCGCCGGTGGAATTTTAAGGCAACTCGCCGAAGTCAACTCGCTGCCAAGCAACCCGCCGCGAAGAATATTTTAATCAAACCGCCGTAGAGTTTTCAAACCGCCAGAGTTTCCTTAAGAAATTTGCTATTTAAATATTCAACCCGCTGATAACCTGTTCAACCCGCTGGTAAGCAAACCGCTGCTTAGTAACAACTCGCCGCTTGAGCAACTCGCCACCTAAGCAAACCGCCGGTAACCAACTCGCTGCGTAGTAACAACTCGCCTCTTTGAGCAACTCGCCACCTAAGCAACCCGCCGTGTGTCAGAGGGTTGGTAACCTACTTAATAAAATAATATTTTTCAGCAAACCGCCGTAAAGAAATTATGGCAACTCTCCACGAAGAACAACGACGTTTTTCACACAAAATCACCTATAAATCACCCTTTTGAACGATTTTGCTTGATTTCTTTTGCACAACACAATACCATAAGGTAATAGCTACTAGAAACACCCAAACTTTATCAATACAAACAACAAAATTCAGAGATCTTCAAAAAAACAAGCTAGTGCCTTCAAAGGTACACTTTTCGATCTAAATCAAGCAAGAAATCGCACATACACACGATCTAATCATCCCATTAGCTCTGATACCAATTGTGGTATATCCTATATCATAACACGGGGTCGATTCTTGGATCGGGCTAGTTTCTAGAGAGAGAAACACTTGAGAGAGAATATCTAGAGAGAGAAAGTGTTTTCTTTTGTAAAATGTATTTATGACTACTTACCTCTTCCAATTAGGAAGAGGCTATATATAGAAACTTACAATAAACCGGTATTCGTACCCGACTTAAGAACCGAAAAACGTACTATAACTATATAAACAACGATATAATAAACAAGAAAATACACGGGTGACCGAGTCCCCTTTTTCTAATATCTAACATAATTACTCTCAATAGTAAGCGCGAATGATGTGAAAATATTATAATTTGGGTTGGACACCCCGTTGTGTATCCAGAAAACGATAACCCAATAGCACATCCTATAGAAATCACGCGGGTATTTTGGCAAAGGTGCCCGCAGGGGCAATATTATCCTTATAACCTAAGGTATCGGATTCATAAGCTAATGGCAATAATAAATTATGTTTTCAATACCGGGTATATATCAACGTAACCTGAATATCGCATTGCATCACAATTATTACTTAAACCTATGGATTTCACTCAACCTTTGTGTTGACTTTTTAGCATGTTTTATCTCAGGTAACTAATGGCACGGAGTGGCAAGGACATGACGATGGAAAACCCGTTATCATTTAAACTTTATTGTATAGATTTTGGGACCTACTCTTTGGAAAAAAACTCTGAAGAAATAATAGATGAAACATATTTTCATAAACGACTCTTTTTGATTCGTTTTCTATGATTATGACTGTTTGTTACCCTTGAAGAAATACCCCAATTAGCTTCTGCAGCAATATGTAAAATTGTGGTGTTACAGATTTGGTATCAGAGCCTACGTTATGAGAACAAGGTTAAAAACCTTAACTTAACTACTTTTCTTTCCATCCAAGAAAGTCCACCGAGCGCTATATCTCCCAGTGGTATGTAAAGTTACATAACTATTATATACTAAATAAATAACTTATGTGTATTACGCTGGGTTTTAAGCAGAACGATTGATCTTCCCCGACCACTCCCTCTACGCAAATTTGGAGGATGCCTTTTCTTCCAATTTCCCAAACTATGTTCCTCTAATTTCTCCGGATTATATCCCCACCTCTCTAGGGAAAACCTACTCCATTGCTTCCAATTCATTTGGAATTGTTCCGCTAGCTTCATCGACCCTTTCGTTATTTCCTGATGATCCTTACATGAAAACTTTATAAGCTTTCTATACTGAAAAGTCACCAATCCCGTCTCCAATTATAATACCCCCTAAAACTCAAGAATTCTTTCTCCCAGAAGGACTTCTTTCACCAATGCAATTATCTCCATCTACCCCATCCCAACCTCAAGCTCTTGAGATTGGTGAAACTTCCTGGAAATCAGCTATCAAACTTCATGAAGAGCAAATTCAGGGTATCCAATGTTATCTAGAAGAAATCCCTCCTGAACATTTTAAACAAATTGAAAATGACATCGAAGGTCTCGGTAAAGGAACAATAATCATCCAACGTGATTTTGACGCCTTAGCAGCAGAACTCCAGCAAGCTCATACTCAGATCACTAAACTCTAGAGAATGCCAAATAGATCCAGACCATAAAGATCTCCTTACTCGCTACAGAATCGCTGAATTGACAGAAGTCATCAATGATATGGAAAAATTACTGTCACCAGAAGCCAAAGAAAACACTGAACTCTATCATCGAACTCCAGAACCGCATTCAGTGATCATCTAGTTTCTAGTTTCTAGTTTAAATTCCAGTCTCTAGCTTTAACCTAGCCACGGGATGTGTGGTATAAATAAAAACACTTGTCAAATCTTGACTATGTATAGTACTAAGGCAAGTTGTTCTTAATATAAAGGCAATCCCGTTATCTACCTTGTTGTTTCTTACCACTTTATTCATCTCATCAGTATTCATTATTTATCATTCATTCATCCATCGTACATTCATCATCATACCATAACCTTTAGATATCACCATTGTTAAAAATGCTTAAATGAAGCATTATTCTTTAAGCATTTCAAAAATAAGCATTTCTCTTTAAAGAAGAACAAGCATTATACTTGTGATATCATTCTTATTACATGTTATCTTTTGTTGATAGAATGCCTCAAAAAAGAGCATCAACAACAGAAGCACCAGCTATGACTCAAGATGCCATTAGAAAGTTAGTTGCTGATAGTGTCACCTCGGCTCTAGAAGCTCAAGCTGCGACAATGGCAAGTGCTAGTAATCCCGACAGGAACACCGGTCCTACTGGAATTCCTGCAGTGAAAACGGGAAACTACAAAGAGTTCATTAGCTGTCAACCTTTCTACTTTAATGGTACGGAAGGAGCAGTAGGCCTTATTTGCTGGTTTGAACGAACCGAATCGGTATTCTCTTTTCCCGGTAAAAGCAGATGCCGAAGAAAACAAAGTAACTTTTGTACTGGTACTTTAATTGACGATGCCTTGTCCTGGAGGGAATGCATAGTTCCCAGTCCTATGGAAAAGGGTGCAATCCAATCGAACCACCTGGACTTGAGTTAAAAAGGCTTCTGAACGACAAGTATTGATCCCCATACTGAGATCAGAAAGATGGAAAAGAACTATTTACAATCTGATTTGTAAAGAGGAAATGATCTTAAACCTTATGTTAGAAGATTCCAAGAATTAACGGTTCTATGTCCAAACATGGTGCCAAACAACGATAAACTCTTGGAAGCTTTCATCGGGGGACTACCTAAAGCATTAAAGGAAATGTTACTGCCTCTAAACCTAAAACTTTAGAGGAAGCCATCAACATAGCCCAAAGGCTAATGGTTCAAGTAACTAAGCATACTCTAATGCAAATATCGAGTGACAACAAAAGAAAGTTTGACGACAGAAGAACTTTCAACAACAGCTTCCGCAGCAACAACAACTACCGCAACACCAACAATCGCTACAACAATCGTCAACAACAAAACCGAAGGCAAGAAGCTGGTAGAGCCTATGCTGTTACTCCATCAGAAAACAGTAGGTATGCCAGAGATCTCCCTTTGTGCAAGAGATGCAATTTCCATCACACCGGACCTTGTACTGGCAAATGTAATATTTGCAACAAGGTGGGCCATTTGAGTAAGAACTGCCAAAACAAGAAGCCAGCCACTGGAAGTAATCAACTACCAGTGACAGTTGTATGTCATGCCTGTGGAGAAAAAGGGCATTATACAAATCAGTGCCGCAAGACCAACATCAATGCCCAAGGAAGAGCCTACATGCTGAAAGATAGGAATGCTCAACAAGACCCGAACGTAGTTACGGGTATGTTTCTATTAAATCAGCATTTAGTCAAAGTATTGTTTGATTCCGGAGCTGATAGAAGCTTTATATCCATATCGCTTGCCTCTAAGCTAAATATTCCGTCTATTACAATAGATACCTTTTATGATATCGAAATGGCTGACGGAAACTTAGTAAGCACAAACACTGTTATTAAAGGCTGCACTTTAACTCTGCTAAATCAACCTTTCGAAATCGATCTCATGCCAATTAAGCTTGGTAGTTTCGACGTTGTCATCGGTATGGACTGGTTATCCAAGTATCATGCCAAAATTCTCTGTGATGAAAAAGTCGTTCACATTCCTATCAACGGTGAAACTTTAATCAAGTCAAGGTGAATCGAAGTAAAACTCGACTAAATCTCATATCCTGTATAAAAACCGAAAGGTATATATCCCGAGGTTGTCAAGTTTTCATGATTCAAGTAATGGAGAAGAAATCAGATGAGAAGAAACTAGAAGACATTCCCGTAGTCAAAGAATTCCCAGATGTTTTTCCTGAAGATCTACCTGGTCTCCCTCCCGTTCGCCAAGTAGAATTCCAAATCGACTTAATCCCCGGAGCACACTCTGTAGCTCGAACACCTTATAGATTGGCTCCTTCAGAAATGCAGGAGTTATCTAACCAACTTCAAGAACTAACCGACTGAGGTTTCATTCGACCAAGTACATCGCCTTGGGGAGCTCCTGTCTTATTTGTTAAAAAGAAGGACGGATCTTTCAGAATGTGTATCGATTACCGAGAATTGAATAAACTTACCATAAAGAATCGTTATCCATTACCAAGGATCGATGACTTATTCGATCAACTTCAAGGTTCAAGCGTTTATTCAAAAATCGACTTAAGATCAGGTTATCATCAACTGAGAGTAAGGGAATGAAGAATATTCCTAAGACTGCTTTTCAGAACAAGATACGGACACTATGAATTTCAAGTCATGCCATTTGGTTGTAATAAACCACCAGCTGTATTCATGATCTCATGGAATCAAGTATGTAAATCCAATCTGATAAAATTCGTAATAGTGTTTATCGATGATATTCTTATCTATTTCTCATAACGAAGAAGAACATGCAAATCATCTCATAATTATCTTAGAATTACTCCGAAAAGAGAAATTGTATGCCAAGTTCTCTAAATGTGATTTCTGGATTCATATCGTGCAATTTCTCTAGGTCCATCTCATCGATAGTCAAGGACTCATGTTACCCTGCCAAGATTGAAGCTGTTAAGAATTGGACATCTCCCACTACACCCACAAAAGTGCATCAATTCTTAGGACTTGCCGGCTATTACCAAAGATTTATCGAAGGTTTTTCAAAGATTGCATAGCCTTTGACTAGATAACCTAGAAAAACAAGAGTTTATATCTGGGCGACATAACAAGAATCAGCTTTTCAACTCCTTAAACAAAAACTCTGTGAAGCACCAATCTTAGCATTACCAGAAGGAAACGATAATTTTGTCGTTTACTGTGATGCATCTCTTTAAGGATTAGGAGCTGTACTAATGCAACGAGAAAAATTCATTGCTTATGCATCTCGACAACTTAAACCTCATGAAGAAAACTATACCACTCGTGATCTCGAATTAGGAGCAGTAATATTCACTCTTAAAATCTGGAGACACTATCTATACGGTACAAAGTGTACAGTTTTCACTGATCACAAGAGCCTTCAACATATTCTTCGTCAAAAAGAATTGAATATGAGGAAACGCCGATGGTTAGAACTACTCGCAGATTATGATTGTGAAATTTGTTATCATCCCGGAAAGGCAAACGTTGTAGCAGATGCCTTAAGTCGAAAGAAACGAATCAAACCCCTTCGAGTTCGAGCATCAATCTTAACTGTTCATCCAAAATTACCATCTCAAATCCTCAAAGCCCAAAATGAAGCCCTCAAAGAAAAAAATGTCAAAAACGAGAACCTATGAGGAATGGACAAATCATTTGAAATTCGTCCTAATGGAACTCGCTGTATCAAAAACAGAAGCTGGTTACCACTTTTTGGCGGTTTAAGAGACTTAATCATGCACGAGTCTCATAAATCCAAATATTCTATTCACCCGGGTTCTGATAAGATGTACCATGATATAAAGAAACTCTATTGGTGGCCTAACATGAAGGCAATCATCGCAGGATATGTTAGCAAGTGTTTGACATGTTCTAGAGTTAAAGCAGAATGTCAAAAGCCATCCGGCTTATTGGTACAACCAGAAATTCCTATGTGGAAATGGGAAAGAATAACAATGGATTTCGTCACAAAGCTACCCAAAACCTCAACTGGACATGATGCCATCTGGGTCATTGTCGATCGTCTTACCAAATCATCTCATTTCATACCCATTCGAGCGACTGATAGTATGGAAACTCTTACAAGATTATACATCAAAGAAATAGTCTCTCGACATGGCGTGCCAATCTCTATCATCTCGGATCGTGACAGTCATTTCACATCCAGATTCTGGCAATCACTACAAAATGCTTTGGGTACTCAATTAGACATGAGTACAGCATATCACCCTGAAACTAGTGGACAAAGTGAAAGAACCATCCAAACACTCAAAGACATGCTACGAGCTTGTGTCATAGATTTCGGGAAAGGATGGGATAAACATTTACCATTGGTAGAATTTTCGTATAACAACAGTTATCATGCCAGTATCAAGGCAGCACCGTTCGAAGCACTTTATGGACGAAAGTGTAGATCACCTGTTTGCTGGGCTGAAGTTGGAGATTCTCAACTTACAGGACCAGAAATAATTCAAGAAACCACTGAAAAGATCGTACAAATTCGCCAACGCTTGCAAGCTGCAAGAGATAGACAAAGAAGTTACGCCAATGTAAGGCGAAAGCCTTTAGAATTTCAAGTTGGCGATCGTGTTATGTTGAAAGTATCACCTCGCAAGGGTATCTTTCGATTCGGAAAACGAGGAAAGCTTAATCCACGATACATTGGACCATTCAAAATACTTGAACGAATTGGCCCAGTGGCATACAGACTAGAGCTTCCTGAAGAGCTTAGTAGTATCCACAATACTTTCCACGTTTCTAATCTCAAGAAATGCTTATCCGACGAATCTCTCGTTATCCCAATAAAAGAACTTCAACTCGACGACAAACTCAACTTTGTAGAAGAACCAGTAGAAGTTATGGACCGTGAGATCAAGCAACTCAAGCGAAGTCGTATTCCTATAATCAAAGTACGATGGAACTCTAAAAGAGGACCAGAGTTTACATGGGAACGCGAAGACGAAATTCGTGCCAAATATCCTCATCTATTTTCAATCATCACTTCAAGTTCAATTAAATCTCGGGACGAGATTTCTGTAAGGGGTGGAGACTATAACAACCCACAATTTTCATAAATGTAAATATCCATCTATTAAGTTAGATGATGTACAATCTATCAGTTATATATGAACTCACCTTTTTCAGGGAAATTTTTCGCTTTATTACATTACATTACTTTGCCAATATCTCAATATGCAATATAACCTGCATAACTCAAGTTAACGGACTCAGACAACCTACGTATGGCAATCCTATCTTCATATATGTCAAGCAAACATCATAACATATCAAGTCAATATCAATCATAATATCATTTTTACAAAGTACATTATTCCTATAATGTACCATTCACAACGTTATATCAAAACGGGCTTTAAACCGTTATCGGATATCTCTAAACCCTAATTCCATGAAGGATTAACATCTAAAGTGAATGCACAAGATACTAAAGCATATGTACAAGAAATATAACATCTCATTTGAAATATAAAATCTCTTCAACTCAAAGTACACAGTCCTCTAAAAAGCTCAATGTACAAGTCATTAAGCATGATCTCCAAAATAGCCGTTTTACCTCCGTTTTCATTCTTATTTCTTCACCATCATTGTGTACAAGATACTACTCTTTATTACCATTTTATAAACCCTAAATATTCCATTCATAAGCTTTCATATTTATTTCTACCTTCCAAACCCTAATTCAAAACCCTAAACCCTAAAACTGAGCTAGTTTCTAAACCATGACTCGTTTCTTCATTTTTATCATTGAACTTCTATTAAAACTAAAACCAAATAAGTTATAATAACATAAATTACAACATTCTCAATCACTTTCCATGATCATTTCACCATAATGTACAAGAAACAAAGCTAGAAAACCCTAAAAGCCTTATACGAGCCCTAATTTCAACCCACGACTATTTCTTTCCATTTTAACCCATTATAACCTAAACCATCACTTAATTGTCATTAATAAACCTCAATATATACCTAGGATCAATAATTTATCAATCTTGGCCCAATGTACACGAATTATAAGCAAAGAAAGTCAAGAAAACCCTAAACCACATCATTTGGAACCCGCGACCTAATTTCTTCATTTTTAACCCGTTTTAACTCAAACCAATTGCTAAATCTTATTGAAACTCCTTATTACAGACCCTAAGATCATATTATAACCATCCTTAATCATTATACATGAAAATTCAAGCTAGAAAACTTGTGAAAACCCTTGTCGAGCTCAAAACAAACCCGCACCCTTTCTTTGCCTTCTTTGACCCATTTAAGACCCATCCATGTGCAAGATACTTACATGAAATCCTTCTATAAACCCTTAAGTTAGATTACACACCTGCTTAGAACCATTTCTAGGTTAAAAATGACGGCTCATGGCCTCTCTTTTGCTAGAAACAGCCGCGAATGCTCAAAGCTCATCCAACACCTTCAAGCTACATCTTGACCTCCACACTGATCTCTAGCTGTTACACATCATAAATCTAGCCCATAATGTGTCAAGATCAGACATATGGATTACTTAACCTTCCTAACCTTCCAAATGACTATAAATAGAAGCCATAACTTTATTTTTCTTCATCACCACATTTCTCCTCTATTACCCTTACATAGAAGCAATACTTTGCTCTAATATAGATCCTAGTGATCTTAGAAGGCTCAATAGTAACATAAAGGAAGCAAAAGAAACCAAGAAACGAAGCCCGGGAGTCGTTATTCTAGGCGTACGAAGCTAAAAGTCCTGATTCCGACCCGTTTCTAAGCTATAAGCTCAAGACCAGGTTCTCTAAGCTTATATTATGTATTCATACCTTTATAATGTTCATATCGATCTGCTAAAAATCATTAATATAAAAGATTTGAACTCAAAAAACCTATGTGTTTTATACCTTATTGATTCAAATCCGTACACCCGAACCCTAATTCATGTTTTTAACGTAATCTATAAGCTTAGCTATAAAATATTGTTATAATCTTATACAATAAGCTAACTAACATCTAAAATAAGTTGCTTTGATAAGTCGTGAACGAATTTGAGTAAAAACACTGCGTGTTTTTCATTTAAACCATATATGACCTGTTTTTACTTCCTAGCTTAAGAATCGTTATTTAAACTTGCGTTGTGTTAATATTCATATTTTAGTTTATTATTACTTATAATGTCTATTTAAATGATAAAATAAGCTTGCATGACAATTTGGCATGTTTTGTTAATTTAATCCATGCAAGGGGTATATATGTAATTTTCAGTAACTTATAACTAAAAGGACTAAATGGTCATTTTGTCTAAAGTTTAAAAAAACTACAGGGGTCTATTATCTCACCTTTTTAAAGTAAATGTTTACTTGGTATTATCTTTTAAACTTGAGGGGACCTAAAGTCGTTAAAAGTGCAAACCAAGGGTATATTCTGCCACTTTATAACTCAAGGTCTAAATGTAACATTTTGAACAAGTATAAAACCCATTTCAAAAACATTACAAGTCATACTTTAATTAACGCTTGACGTTGCTTAAACCTTTTCCAGATATTGATAAAAAAGCTTAAAACGCTTATGTATATAACTATTTATATCATTCATCATCGATGTGCTTTCAAAAATCATGTCCGGATCAATTAATTCATACCCCACAATACTAGAGAAGGCTCATATTAAGAAGTTTCATCTTGGTATTACGTTATGTCTGAGTTGTTGGGTTTACGATTTAAAGTGCCTAGCTCTCAAACGTTTAATATTATTGTTTTTAGCTGCTGATTTATGGTTAAAATCCCTTCTTATTGGTGAATGTGCTTTAAAATAAGAATATTTTATGGGTGATGCATCATTCACTTTTGATTTAGGGGCAGTAGTATTAACAGGCCTGGCAGTACTAATTGATGTTGCTGCTCTTGAAGAGCTTTGCTTAGCAGTATTAACTGGCACTAGTCCAGACTTTGTTGCAACTGCTGTTGGAACAAAATTTCTTTTAGGATGTAGGTGAGTTAATTTGTTTTGGTGATTCACCCTCTGAGCATTATTCCATACTGGTCTAGCTTCCCTTTGATCAGTAACCCTTCTCATATTATTCAACACAGATTTTCAAACCATTTTATTCTCATAAAAGTTATAATCCTTGATTAAATGGTTAATACTTCCACATATAAAACAAGCTTTCTTATTGAACTCAAAATCATCCCTTAGTTTTTGAGTCATTAGTCCATTCCAATTTCTTTTATTAACCCTAGGACTCTGACTTTTCCTAAGGTTTTCAGCTTGCCTATATGTGTTTTGTTCAATAACAGATTCCTAGTATTTTCATCTGATTTAACAAAATTGATTTTAGCATAACTAGGTTTATTCTATTCAAATGAAGGTCTAATCACACAATCATCATCACTATCAGACTCCCACTCTTTAATGATAGGAGCACTGGGCCTAACATCTTTAGGTTGTTTAAAACTATCTTTACTAGACTTAGATGCATCTGTTTCATTTCTAGGCACACTAGTGATAGTTTTACTTACATTAGTCTTATAGACAGAATTATCTAATCCAGTAAAGGACAAGTCAGGTCTTGAGGGCATGTAGTTCCCAGTGTAGGGAGGAGGAACTGCATGATATCCCTCAACCTTCTTAAACCTATCATTTACTTGATTATTTTCCTTTTTAATCTCATTCACACTACTATCAGATGCACTTTCAAACACTTCACCTTTATTCAGATAACAATCATGCAATTCATTTTCATTCATTTGACTGTCAAATCCAACACCAGACTTGTTATTAACACTTATTTGACTGTTTGTCAGTTTAGTTAGCTTCATAGATGATGTTTCAAACTTTTCTAATATTAGTTTTAAATTATCTTTTTCTTTTAAAGCCTCTGCTAACTGATTTTTAAGCTCTGTTATAGAATTATCTCTTACCTTAACATCATATTTCAAAAATGCAATGTCTTCCTCATAAACTGCTTCATTTTTTTGATGAACAACAATTCTAGCTTCTAGAGATTCTAAGCCTAATTGATAACCTATAATTTCTAGATTATATTTTTTAAGAGCATCGCGTTGTTGATCATACTATTTTTGAAGAGTTTCATATGATTTTAAGCAATCTTTAGAGTAATTTTGTACCTCAGCATTTGAGCTTGATGAACTGGATGAACCTGGAGACAAATGGGCCATTAGAGCAAAGTCGGTGGGTCCTTCTTCAGCTTGATAGCTCCAATCATAACCACTTATTCCATCTTGAACAACTAAGGAATTTGTAGGAGTCTCTACTAGTACAATTCTTCTTGGAGCATCTCCATTTCTATTCCCCTGATTCCTTGGTGCCCTGCATTCTCTAGCAAAGTAACCTCTCCTGTGACAGTTGTAACATTCAACCTTTGTCTTATCAAAGCCAACAGTTTCTTTGCCATTAAAATTTAGATTCCTTCCTGTCTTCTTTAAGAATCTTTTCACCCTCATGGTAAGCATAGCCACCTATCATTTGAGATCCATCTCTTCAAGGTCATCAGTATCAATCTGCTCTAAATCTTCATTGTCCAACCGTGGACTATTAGATTGATTGACAAAGAAGGAAAACATGACATCATCAGCATAGGTTAAGGAATAAGCTTGTCCCTGTGAGCTAGCAGCAGAACATCATGACCATTATTAAGCCTGCTTCATTAGTACTGCTAGTATCATCTGCAGATACAAAAGCCACATTCTGAGAGTTTAAGCTTGAGCTTGATTGGATTTTAATCTCAGCTTCATACACCTTTAAGTTGTTGTATAAATCGTCCATGCTCAACTTATCTAGATCAACTTGTTACGCATGATCAAGCAATTATTGTTTCCAAGCTGATGTATACTCTTAGCAATTTAAGATTTGCATCTTCCTGGAGATAACTTCACTAATGAATTTCTAATTGGCTGATGAGTATCTAAAACCTAACATAGTTTTATCTAGTCCTTCATATCTTGATGCAGTAAAATTTCATAATTTTGTTGCTTTAGAATGGTTTTCTGCATTTTCTTTGATTCTTTGTTGCCTCCAAACCTGGCATTGATTGCTTCCCATAAGGTATTTGCATCCTTGATTCCATGAAACTTCAATAGGTGCTCATCAGGAATAGCCAACAACAAAGTGCTTTTTGCTTTTAATTCATTCTTTCTTGCCAGCTTTTGTTATGCAGTTTTAGGAGGAATGGGACCTTTCACATAGCTGATGCAACAGCAGGTGCACACATTCATAAATCACCTCCCAAAGAGCAATACACAGTTTGAGTAAGATATTGCTCCATTCTCATGCTTCATAGATCATAGTCTCCTGTTTTGAGTATAGGAAGTTTTAGTGTAGACACTGTTTGGGTAGTTTCTGACTGTGATTCCATCTTCTTTTTATTATGAGATCTTGTGTAGATATAGTGTCTTCTATATTCAATTTTCACACAAGCTCTGATACCACTTGTTGATCCTTCTTGACAAATCTTACTTAGCTTGTTAAAAGCTTACTTATATTGGGATAGATCTAAAACAACTATAGTAGAAACTAAGATGAGATTAATCACAAACTAGAGGAATCTAGTTTGCAATAACCTAAGAAGAACAATGAACATAAAAACAAGATCTTACAAACTTTCAATATATTGAATACTATTTTTGAATACGAAAATAGCTATGAATACTAACTAAGATGTTCCAAGCAAACTATGAATACTAAAATAAAACTTTAAATAAAAACTGATGTCTAGATCTATGCTTAGGGTTCCTTTTTACACATCAAGGAAACCATAAGGGCTACAAAATGCTCAATTGATCAATGCATATCGATTCTAATATATCTCATGCATAAGTCACTTTAGCAGTAATAACTAATTATACAACAGTACTACTACAAAACTAACAAGTACGTAATAAAACTTGAAAGTACTAACACTTTGTACTGGCAGTACTAACTATTACATTAGTAGTACTAATGACTTAAACTATTTCTTCTAATCTTCAGCAGCAGTAGTTTCTTCAATCAGTAATATTAACTTGAGACGCCTTTATTCCCAACACTATTCCATCGTTACGGCCATGTATGTACAATACCGCTGCCTTATTGGTGTGGTACTTATGGTGAAAGACTGTTGAATGATCAACCCTAAGCCTTCTTAACCCAATTCATCTTTTGACTTATTTCTCCTTAGATTTAGCGGTGGAGATATGTATCCTTACCAAGCCTATGGTAAAAAACTAATCATGACCGAGCAATTGAGCGTACCAATTAAATGTTGCACCCTATATTAGTTGAGTGATCTGAGTGTTTTTTTTTTTCATTTCAATATTTCGTTAACTTATTTTCATAAACGACTCTTTTTGATTCGTTTTCTATGATTATGACTGTTGTACCTTGAAGTAATACCCCAGATTAGCTTCCGCTGATATATGTAAAAATGGGGGTGTTACATATACCATTACTAGGTTGCTTGATGAGATCAAATAGCGTCATTTTATTATATCATTTATCTCATCTGTTTTGCCCACTTTTATATAATTATTGCATTATTTGGTACTTAATTGCTTTAAAGTTGATAAATACAGTAATTCAGGAGTGTTTTGTGAAGACAAGCTAAAAGGCGCATAATTTGGAGCTAAAACAAAGATATTTGAAGATTGCTGATTTCTGACCAATACGCCGTATCCAACTAAAGAAGATACGGCGTATCAGCGCCAAGACTTCACAAGAAAACGCGTTTGACCAATTCCCAATACGGCGTATCCCTTCTGTCTACATACTCCGTATCCATGAAGATAACTATTCAAAGATACAGTAAATAAAGTAAATTGGGAATGATATCACTGATTGATTGAGAACGTAGAGCGTACTCCAAGGAATCCAGCCCAACACGCCGTATCGACCTTGCCAGATAAGGCGTATCGAGTCTTTTTCAGACATTATAAATAGAAGACTCAAAAATGAGTTTTCAGTGTGCAATATCATATTCTTTATACTATACTCATTGAAGTCGAATTTTAGAAGAGAAGATCAGCCACCAAGGTCAACCATTGATCACGAATCCATAGAAGACATCGTGTAATTTTTACTCTCTTAATCGTTCGATTTTCATTGTTTGATTACACTTGTAAAATTACAATGGTTGTGGGCTAATACCCTTGTGTATTAGCCATGTTAATGAAAGTTCAATGTTTGGTTTGTTTTAAAATCGATTTCTTAATTTATCATTGATTGTTTAATTATGTTTATCACCTCATACTTGTTTATGTGTTTGAATATGCGACCTATCATTCAACTGGATCTAGTGATACGGACCAAGTAATCTAGATACCAGGATAGCTCTCCATATCTTGTTTTATATTATTGGACCAATAGGATCACAAATAACATTCTGTCTTTGTCTTTGAATTATGAGCCTAGTTGGACCGGTAGGTGACCCGTTTATGTTTCAGCAATCACGCTCTTAATTAACTGATAAAGATTTGAATAGTGGACTACCAGTATATAAAACACCTTTTACTGTAAAAAACATATTTTTGTGTATTCTTACAATATAATAGGTTTTTATTTCCCCTTTCTATTCAAATAAATATAGTTCAGAAAATTAAGTTCCTAGTTGTTTTGCTGATGTACTCAACATAAACTAAATTCATCACTTCCCTCTATCTCGCGCTCTCGCGCAAACAATATCCCTTCAAACACTATAATTTTAAACGCGCTAGCTTGGGTTATGTGAATGTGTGTGTGTGATCCCTCCCTCACCACAACTCCCATCCTCTCTTCCCTCCCCTCTCTCTGTGTCTCACACCCAACACTCAAATCACAACCATCCACAAAACCAACCATCAAAATTTCTTTCAGAGAGATAGCATTATTCTCTCACACTATGTTAATGTGTGTGTGTGTGTAACCTACACTATTAATTCAAAATTGTGTGTGTGTTAAGATAGATAACAAAATAATATAAATAAATCTGCTACAACCCCCCTCCCACTACCTCCCTGTTGTTTTATAGTTTTTTGTTGCTTTATTATGACTTGTGAATTCATATAGCATAAGTCTAATAAATTTATATATTTTATAATTTCTTTTATTGTGTCAAGTGTTACCCGTGTGTGTGTGACTTAGTTGTGACTCTCTCCCCTCATATCATTAGATAACGTATATAGCATAGGTTTAACCAGTAAATAGACTAATTAGAACTAATTAAAATACTGATAGAATTTAGGATTAATGTTTCACTCTTAGTGTTCGACACCCTACTTACCATGAAACTCCATCTTGACCGGGTACACTGCTCGTTAAAGTGTTGTTTTAGGTTTTTCGGCTAAATATAAATTTAAAACTTGATAATCAAGTAATTGACCCTACACGACAGCACATCAGGTTTTTAGCGCCGCTGCCGGGGAGTGAATTAATTAAACCTTATTCTTATTAGTATTTCTAACCATTAATTAGTTTATTTTAGTGTAATCTAATTATTTAATTCTGATTGTATTTATTCGCATTGTGTGCTTAAATTATTCATTTAAATTCCTGCATTTTATTGTTTTTAAATAGTATTCTGTTCTGACTGATCACCTGATACGCCGTATCCACCAGTTTGATACGACGTATCAAACCTTCTACCCAAAACAGCGTGTTGAGTTTTACAGTCTAAATGACGTATCTGTTCTTCCAAACAATACGACGTATTCTTTGAACTCAATACGGCGTACTGGTATTCAACAGACCTATACGGCGTATTCAAACTAATTGAATACGGCGTATCTGTCATCTGATACAGTAGCAAACCAAAAATCCATTTGTTTCGATTCTACATTTGATTTCTCTCATCAGGACATATCCTACTGATTTATTGTCATTTGTTTCAGGTGGTGCATGACAAGAAGTTCTACAAAGGAACTACTCTCACCTTTTGAAAACCCGGAACAAAAATTTCGCTCAAGAAGGAGGCTTTTCGATACACCAAGTCTCGTAGAATTGAATTCACCAGAGTTCGATCACATTTTTGACATCGAGGAACAATCAGGGGAAGAAGTAAGAGAAACAATAACGGAAACAATGGAGCAGTACATGAGCAAAACCCGAGGAGATTACGGGTCGGCCGTTACTAGGCCCACGATCAACCAAGACACCCACTTTGAATTGAAGGGGCAATTTCTTAAGGAACTTCGTGACAATACTTTCAGTGGCTCAGAACACGAAGATGCAAACGAGCACATCGAGAAGTTTCTAGAGATTGTTGACTTGTTTCACATCCTAAAAATAACTCAAGATCAAATCATGCTTCGAGCCTTCCCTGTATCCCTCACTGGAGCCGCAAGCAGATGGCTAAGGAACCAGCCATCAGGCTCAATTACAACATGGGAAGTTCTTAAAACTAAATTTCTAAACAAATACTGTCCACCTGCTCGTACCGCAAAGAAAATGGAGGGAATCAACAACTTCCAGCAAGAACTCGATGAAAGCCTTTTCTGTGCATGGGAAAGATTTAAAGAATTGCTGATGAAGTGCCCTCAACATTACTTAACCGACATGCAGGAAGACATCTTGTTTTATAATGGGCTCAATGTTCCAACTCGACAAATTCTGGACTCAAAGGGTGCCATACCTTCCAAAACTGCCGCTGATGCTAAAATAGCCATCCAAGAAATGGCTGAATACTCCCAGAAATGGCACAATGAAACATCTTCAAGGACCAGAAGTACTGAAACTTCTGACGGGTTTGCTGCTATCTAAGCCCAACTCAACAATCTCGGAAGGGAAATAAAGAAAGTAAATGTGAAAGTGTACGCTGCTCAGGTTGGATGCCAATTATGCAAGGGACCACACTATACAAAGGATTGTCCATAAAAGGAAGAAGGAAAAACTTTAGAAGAAGCTTATTATACACAGTTCGGTGCACCCTATAAACCTGGAGGACAATATAGAGCAGCAGGGCCAGGATTCTACAAACGAAACAATGGAAACTCTTCGTATCCTGATCGGAGACCAAGCCTGGAAGAATCACTGACCAAATTTATTGCAGAATCAGCTAAAAGGCATGAAGAAAAATCAAACATAATCAAAGAGATCTGAGCTTCTACCGATGCAGATGCAAGCGAATAAGAATATCAATGAGCTATCAATTAAGACCTTGTGAAATACAAAATCGGGATAGATATCAAGGTCTTTACAAGACAGAGGGTTAGTGAAGCCTTCCCAGCTCTACGGAGAAGCAAACCCTCGAGACCAAAGTTAAATCGATCTCAACGCTAAAAGCTGATTTTCTAAGATAAACGCCATACGTATGTTGTATCCATACGCCGTATCAAGCACACAACATATGAGCATATTTTTTGAAACAATCCCTTTCCTATGACGACTGTAAAACTTTGAATGTGATGATTGGAGAGAGTCACAAGATGTGAATATTCGGATGCTTATGATCACACCTTGCCTCAGAAAGAAAAAGACACAGGGAGCTTTACTTTAACCTTAATTTTTATGTCATAATAATCTGCTTTAGATAAAGCCTTGTTGACCTAGGAGCAAGTGTGAGCGTTAATGCCCAGTTTTTACCTACACAACCTTGTTAAGGAATTTTACTCTCACACTAGTTGACCATCCGAACTAGGGCTGGACCAAACCATAAAACAACCAAGGGGTATTGCCGAAAATGTGCTAGTAAGGATTGGCAAATTTATTTTCCCTATAGACTTTATTATCTTGGACATACCCGAGGATGACGATGTCCCTATAATCCTCGGGCGACCATTCTTGTCGACTGCCCATTCCAAGATTGACGTTTACAAAAGAAAGATCTCTTTAAGGGTCGGGAAAGAAAACCTTGTTTTTAAAAGTATTAAGCCCGCCACTAACATAATCAAGAGGGTCTTTGTGATAAAAAGTCTTGATTCGAAAATAGAGCTTATAGGATAGGGGATGAATCATTCGACCCAACTTATGGTAACTATATAGAATTAAGTGATTTGGATACACTCCTAGAACCCCCTAAAATTATCGAGATGTTTGAATTTTGAGACCAATTTTTTGTTAAACACCCGACTATTATAAAATGAAATTTTCTTGTGTAATCAGGTATAAGTATATTAACGCTGACCTCCTCCCTTCCTTGTCCATTAACCTAATGTCCAAAAGCTTTTATTATTCCATAATTAAGGACAAGGATGAAGGGAAGAGTCTACCGGAACTTTGATCGATATACCTGTTTTCGTCAGAAGTACGCATCATGCCAAAAGGGGGGTGGGGGGGCGGGGGGGGGGAGTTTGAAGAAATTCACACACAGGGACGAGTGTGAGCGAATTGATGATGAATAAAGAAAGGAAAAATGTCAAACTTAAAGACCAGCTGAAACAAAAGTGCTTCCCGGGAGACAACCCTGTCATTTTAATTATTTATCACATTTAATTGTATTTGTTTCAAACTCGAGTCTTACTTCCCAGAAACTCTAATAACGGCGTATGAACCCCTCTGGATTACGGCGTATATGAGTGACTGGACTTATCAGTTTTAAAAACATAATATTTTAATTTCCAGTATTTAATGTTTTTACAGGAACCATACAGACGTATCCTAGGGTTTGGGATACGGCGTATTGATCCCTGTATAGTTGTGTGTTTAATTGTTTTCCTGTATCATTGTAGCGAGATAGAAATTGCACTTGTCTTCTAATCTTTTATGCAGGACCTTGCTGAAACTATGATACGGTATATTCTGAAAAAGACATGTGTTGAACTTATCCGAGCATTCTGAAGCCCTAGTCAACACACTTTTTGCTCAAGAACTCATCTTGGAGAATTATCACGAGCAACACATCAGGGAGTTTTATGTTCTAATTCTATTTTCCCTTATAGTTTTATTGTTTTATCTATACAATGAGGACGTTGTATAATTTAAGTGGGGGGGGTGGAGAATTAGAATGTACTTGTCTTCTTTTTTACAAAATAACATGCAGAGTGCTTAAAAATAGGCCAAATTAAAAAAAATTCAGCATGACTTTTGTAAAATCATTAGTTACATTACCTAGCGCACTATAACCCTTGATACATATTGTGAGAATAAAACGGAGACGTTACCAAAATATAGGTCGACGTAGCTCTAACAGCGAAGAACGAACGTCTCTACATGTCGTGCATATATAGATCACCTGCTGCTCGCCTTGAGTTCTTACTCGGAATCTATCAACGAGTCCTTCTCAAGTTCTTATGTAAGGTAAAGGTAAGGAAAGTATTTAAGTGCACGTTTCGACTCACTCGCAACATCATTAGCTCGCGAAGACGATCTATGGGACATATTGTGACTATAATGGTATCCAGGATGACAAGGTACTTAGGGACAGTGTGACACTATAACGAAAGTAACCGATGTGAAAGCAAACTCAGAACATAAATGGATCAATCCAAATAAGCATGATGTACTAAAATTCAAATAGTGGACATCTAAAAATAAGAGCATGGGCATTGTATGGGTACACATAATTCCTATTATGCTTTTTAGTGACTAAAGTGGAAAGTCAGTTTTTAAACTTGTTTAAAATAATGACTATACCTAGTGTTGCATGATACTCCCTGAATTAGACATAGTTGATCAAGTTATGTCTAGGTTAGGTCTAATGATGCAACCACTCGCACTAGTCGACTCGTTCCATGTTCGGTGTTTTTAGAAAAAATAAAATCATTTTAGTTATAGTTTGGATTTTTATTTTTGAAAATAAAAACTGTGGCAGTTTCTCTATAACCTTTATAAGGCTCTGATTACCAATCTGTCACACCCCACGAAGGCGGAAGCACGAGGTGTAACATATTAATAAACTTCACACAAGGTGACAGATAAAACACCATACATGATTGAGATAAAATAAAGTTATCCGAATTACATCAATACCAAATACAAGTTTAAAGAGTACAAAAGTCAACATAAGTTGTTTTTCTTCCGAACATGGATATCCAAAAAGATAGTAACTTGGAAAAAAGTAGACATCTTGAACAAGTCCAAGTGCAAGTACACTAAATTTTTACTTTAGGAATATCACCTGAAAAGCATGATAAAAACGGTCAAGTATCGAAATAGTTGGTGAGCTCACAAGATTATGTACACAAAATATAGTTTTAGAAAGGAGTAGATGTCCGATAATAGTTTGCCAAACACAATGGAAAGTTATCAAAAACTGTTGTCCAAACCAAAATCAATTTCCAAACAAGTTGAGAGTCCAAAACAAATCAAGTTTTCAAAACATTTCTCGTTACCCAAGGTAACGTAACACAAATAAATGTATATGTATGCAATAGTTCATGTGAGGCACTACTTAAACGTATTCAGCCTAACCATTTCAAACATCCAATCGAGTTCTAGTTGTATAGTATGGCACAAACACTTATTACTATACACCCTTGTGCGGGGAGTGAAGAGGGGCTAATCTCCTAATAGCGCTATCCATAAGTACTAACATCTCAATCCCGATGAGGGGGATAATGAGTTAAAAGTAGTGGCGGGTTCCAAGCATCAAACAATATACATATTAATTTCAAAGTTCACCACGTTTCCAAAGTTCAACAAGTTCAAATCAAGTTCCATACATACAAAACAAGTTCAAATATGCTCATAAAGATTAAATACTACAAGTAATTGCAATAACCAAACGACATATCATGCTTTCCACCATAAAACATTTAAAACATGTAAAAAGGGGAATGTGAGAAACTCACCGAAAATAGAAGTATCGATCGAGAAAGTCAACAAAGGAAGAAGAATGACAACAACGATTTCAACCGCGACCTATAATAATAATGGACCGCGCATAAGAAAATGAAAATCAAATTAAAATGCATATTGATTGCATATAGTTAAATAAATTATATATATCTATATATATATATAATTATATAATATAAATAATATATATATATATATACATATAAATATATATACCGACATACATGTTAAATTTTAAAATCGTAGAATCCATGTTCGCGCCAAACTTACTTACAATAAATGCACTAAGTGTTACGTCTTAAGATTTTAATTACATTTTAACCCGTTCCGACTAATATAAAATTTTAATTAAAAATTACCCATTTTGACCCGTTTTAAAAGATTATGATTTTTGACACGACCTACGAGTATATGTCTACTTTTTAGTTGCCGTTTAGTTTTTGTTAAGGTATTTTAAACACCTAACCATTTTCTCTCTAACGACTAATTGACCATTCAAAAATTTCGCCAACTTTAACCTTTTTAAAAATATAAGTTTATCCTAAGTTTGACTCATCAAAAAACGACCCTTCATAAAGCACTTTAAAACTTAACTAGCCTCGCGAAAAAGTAAAACGACATTCTGAGCACCTTTTTAGTTTTACCCGAGACCCGAAACTCAACATAAAATGACGAAAATACCCCTTTCTTAGGTCTGATGTAACTAAAAAAAAGGAAAACGCAGAACATATTTTTAACCTTTTCGACCCGCTAAATTACGTTTTCATGACTCGGACTCTAAAGCATTTTGATGTAAAACGAAGTTTCGGACAACTTTTTAGTTTTAGCTGAGACCAAAAACTCGACATAAAATGACCAAACTACCCCTGCAAATTTCTGTAGTAACTTACCTCTATTAAAAAAAACGCAATTTACCTTTAGTATTTAGACCTCATTAGCATTTTAGACTTAGTTAGCCTCGCGAAAAAGTAAAACGGCCTTCCGAACAACTTTTATGTTTCGGCCAAAGGCCGAAACAGACCATAAAATGACAAAAATGCCCTTTCGATTTTCTGCAAGAACTACATTTTTTTATATAGTGCTGATTGGAATTTTTATAATTTTCTCAACTTTAATTGGCCGCCAAATATTCGTTTTTGAGAGTTACGGGTCGTGCCTTATATCGAAACAAAGCTTGGAACGTCCTCTATCATAATTCTAAGACTAATTTCAGTTTTAAAAACTTTGACTCACCCAAAATCGACTCGTAATTTTATGCATTAAATGACCCGTTTCAAAACACATCCAAACACTGTTTTCTCACCACAACAACTTCACAAATACTCCCAGCTAGCCTATTTCCTTCCACTAACACCTCAAACCAACAATCTAGCTCAAAACACGACATGCAACACAATCTATGGATTCTCGATATCAGATCAAATACATGCATACAATATGTAATCAACTCAACACAAAAACTAACTAGGATACTTACAAAGATACAATGGAATAGTTAGAAGATCAAAACCATAAACCCTTATGGTTTCTTGACCTTGGCCAAACCACAGAAACCCAAAAAAAGGCCCGAAATTCTTGATTTGTTTCACCAAACTTGTTAGAAACACTTAATCTTGAACCCTTGCAACACCAATTATACCCAATTTGATCAAAACCCTTCAAGATTAAAAATCAAGAAAATCAAAAACATTAGTAACTTGATGCATGGTTGATTGTATTTGAAAAGAGTGATGGGGGTTTATGTAGGAATGATTTAAGAGTGAATGAGAGTGATTAATTGAATTTTTAGTGATAATGATGGTGATTTTCTTGTTGTGTCGTTCGAACACAGTAAGGGAGGATGGAGATGAATAGATTTTTTTTTGAATGTTGTATCTGTGTGTGTATGGTTCGGCTTATATATAAAAAAATGAGTGGGTTAAGTTTACACATGGGCTATGGTTTTTTTTGTTAGTTAATGGGTAAACAAAGTTTTATAAAAGGGGTGTTTGGTTTCATGTTTTGTAGGAGTAAAAAGGGTAATAAGAGGGTGTTTGGTTTAGCTTATTGTTGGAGTCAACAAGGGGGAGTGTTTGGTTTATATTTTTATTATTATTATTATTATTTCTAAAACTTTGTATCACTTAAATCTCGGTTCCAAACATTGAATTAACCCATTATAAATTGTATAAACACTATTTTGACGCGGTTTCGGCCAAACGCGGATAAAAGTCAAAAAAAAGTTCTAAACTAAAATAATTAAGCTCTCGAAGCTAAAATATAGAATTGTTGATTTCTCGATCGCTAGAACGAATAAATATCCAAAGCTCGACTCGCGAATATTTAAAACGACGATTTCTACTGAATCGACTAAAAATTATAAAATGAATTCTATAAAATTAGAAAATAAAATTTAAAGCTCGGGATAAACATTGACTTGTAGCTCGAGTTGCACTAAAATCAAGCTTTAAATGATAAGAGTAATGTAACCACATAAATATGACTCCAATAAAAATTTAGAGAGTCAATTATCATACGTTTGCTTTCGGTTACTGTCCTCAAAATTGACTGATGTCACAAAATCCCCCAAAGAGTGTTCAATATCGATTTTATCATCACCATTGTCCTTATCCGATTTTAAATCATCAGGATAAACTACGTTGAAAGGAAATAGATCATTAAAGTTTAAAACGTTTTGTTCCTTTTCATAACATTCGGACAATGATGTTTCGTCTTTCAAATTAAATTCATTGATGTGTTGAGGACTTAAAGTGGGTTCAGTTAAGAAATTTAATTTAGACGTTTGAGCATCATTGTAAACAATGGCTGGAAATTCTTTATCAAAATCTTTAAAGTAGTCTAAATCATCAAAATAACTGATCGTAGGCTCGGGTGATGGGAACAAAGGCATATTGACTTTTTCATTATCATTTTCTAAATCCGTTTTCAAATCGTTGACATAAATTATTTTGTAAGAAAATGAATTTTTGTCAAAAATTACCGTGCAATCTTCATCGTCGAATTCATCAAACGATATTCTAAAGTTGATTTCATTGTTGTTAAGAGAACTTACCCTAGGCTCACATGAGAGTGCTGCTTCAGATGTTAACGTGTAGTTAAAGACTATAGCTGGGAATTCAGTTTCAACAGATCTGGGGTCGTGAACGTCTTCATTATCCCAATCTTACTCAACGTAACTAACATTTCCCAGTATAACCATCTTACCTCGTCTACAAGCTTTTTCTTCCTCAAGCCTGATATACTCCTCCATAGTAATGTTGGGGTTGTCCATTTAACCTGTAATAAATTCGCTAGAAATGAAAACTGTCAAATAGCTTAATACGCCGTATTTAGTGAACTGACTACGCCTTTGTTTTAAATTTTTAAAATTGTAATAAAAAAGTTTTTATTAAACAATTAATTGTAAAAAACGTAATGCTGAAGAGTCGAATGCGCTGTATTGGTTTGAAAAAAAATTATACGCCGTATCCAAGAAATTGAATACGCCGTATTGTTTTGAAATTTTTTTACAGCATACTTTAAATAATGCGAAACACACAAACACACAATATGCAAAAAAATATACAATGCAGAAAATTAAACACACAAAACAAGCATGCAAATATGCAAATTAATCTAAGCTACACTAATCCTAATGGTTAGATCTAATCTAATGTTAAAAACCAAAATATCAAATAAAAATCAAGATTAATTTTCACTCCCCGGCAACGGCGCTAAAAACTTGATGTGTCGTTGTGTGGTGTATATTTTATTGATTCAAGTTTTAAATTTATATTTTGTCGACTAAACCAAAAACAACACTTTAACGGGCAGTGTACCCGATCGGTAGTAGTTTCGTGGTAAGTAGGGTGTCGAACACTTGAAGCGAGGTTAAATCTTTCACTTTTAATTTAATAACTGGTTATACTAATCTATGTATAAATTCTATTCCTACTCTAAACCTATGTTAAACCTATGTCAGTGTAAATTCTAATTATAACGGGAAAAGGGGGGTTTTCAGCCTGAGAGACTGGCACGGTTATAACAACCCAATAATTTTCATCAAATGCAAAACCTATTTTACATAATATCACATTGAACGGGAAATTTTCTACGCTTTATTAGCAGTACATATATAATCTCAGTATGTCTTTAACTAAAGTAACAAGGCTCACGCAACCTATCTATGGCTATCTTGCTCATAATTCCCAACCATACATCACAATATGTCAAGTCCAATATCATCATCCTTTAACAAAGTACATTAATCCCTAAATGTAACCATTCCGCACGTTATATCAAAACGGGCTTTAAAAAACCGTTATCGTATATCACTAAACCCTAATTCCATTGAATGACTAATGTCTAAAGTTGATGCACAAGCCCACTAAAGCAAATGTACAAGCAATATAACATCTATTTGAAATATAAAAAATCTCTTCAAGTCAAAGTACAAGTTCTCCTAAAGCTCAATGTTAATAAGTTCATTAAGCATGACATCTAAAAATAGCGCTTTTAAACCTCTCATTTTCAATTCTAGTTTCATCACCATCACTGTTGTGTACAAGCTGACTACACACAATATAAAATGTGTAAGCACAAATTATTCTATCAAAAACTTTCATACATCTTTTTACAACTCAAAACCCTAAATCAAAACCCTAAACCACTAAAACCGATCTAAAGATTCTAACCATTACTCATTTCTTCAATTATTATCCATTGTAAACTTAAACCAAATACCTGAATAAGTTTATAATAACATAAATTACAACAATATACAATCATAATCTATTTAACATAATCATCATTCTACTCTATTATACAAAAACCAATCCGAAAACCCTAATTGTGCCTAAATAACTTTGACCCGTTTTCTCGTTTCTAACCACTTTATTCTCAAGTAAGCAACCAAGAGTCATTGTAAACCCATAAAATGAGTTTACAAACCTTTATCCATCATTAACCATCCTTGATTCAACAATGTACGAGAATTACAAAGCTAGAAAACCCTAAAAGCCTTATATGAACCCTAAATTCCAAGCTACGGCTTATTCTTCCAATTTCAACCCATTTTAACTAAACACAATGATCAAACTTCATTAATAATACTTTATTTAAGCTCTAGGATCTGTAATCCATCATTCCTAATCAAAAGTATACAAAATATAAACCAAGAAAGTCAAGAAACCCCTAAACGAGCCCTATTTGAACCCGTGACCTCGTTTCTTCAATTCTAATCCGTTTTAACCCAAACCAATTGCTAATCTTTGCTAATTAACTTAATACAAAGTACCTTAACAACCTATTTCATCTATCCTTAATCATTATAAACACAATGTACCTTGGAAAAACCCTTGAACACCACGTCAAGCCTAAAAATGACCCGAACCCCTTTACCATCAGTTTTGACTCCTTTCAAACCATTCCAAGTGCAAATAACTTATGTGAACCTCTTCTAGAAACCTTGGAGCAGCTTACCCACCTTCGTTAACAATTCCATAGTACAAAAATTGGCCACATCACCCCTTGTCTCTCATTCTTAGCCGCGGCATCATATGGGCTATCCAACACATCAAAGCTAGTTTCTAGCCCTAGAAACTCATCCTATAGACCCTCCTCATCACCCTCTAGACCTTCCACATGTCCTAACCAGATCACATAGCTTACCTTGGTCACCAAGATTATTTTTCCTATAAATAGCAACCTAAACACTTCATTTTTCTTCATCC
This sequence comes from Tanacetum coccineum, assembly GCA_026074375.1. Lineage (NCBI taxonomy): Eukaryota > Viridiplantae > Streptophyta > Magnoliopsida > Asterales > Asteraceae > Tanacetum > Tanacetum coccineum. The sequence continues at coordinate 41,616 of BQNB010005250.1, read as the reverse complement.
CCACTGTCCTCTCTCCTATAACCCTTACATAGGAAGCAATCCCATAGCTCTAATAGATCCTAAAGTGATCTAAAGAAAGGCTCAAGTAACAGAAGGAAGCAAAAGAAACCAAGAAACGAAGCCCGGGAGTCATTACTCTAGCCGTACGAAGCCGAAAGTCCCGATTCTGACCCGTTTCCACCATTTTTGCTCCTTGAAGCTCAAACCCAGGTTTTGAATGTTCTACTTCTGCTACTACACCCTTATAATGTTCATATGATCAAAATATACTCTTGTTAAAGTTTTCATAACTCATTCATGCTCATTTTCCATTTTGATCCAAAACCGTACACCCGAAACCCTAATTTTGCGTTTTTCTTAAAACTAAATGTTATAATGATTAAATATTGTTATAATCTATCCTAACATGCTTAACTAATATTAATATAACCACTTTATTGATTAATGAAGGAATTTGAACTTAAAACCCACGCGTTTACATTTTGAAACCCTAATATGACCCGTTTTACTTACATCGCTAACGAATTGTTATATAAACTTGTGTTGCGTTTAAACCTTCAGTATTTTAGTTTTATTATAGCTTTATAAATGTCTAAATGAAATGTATAAAATAAGCTTGCATGGCAATTTGTCACATGTTTTGTAATATAATCAGCAAGGGGATGATTATCGTACTTTTTGAAACTTATAACTAAAAGGACTAAAAGTGTCATTTTATCAAAGTTATAACTATAGGGGTCTATTATGTCACTTTTCAAAGTCCAAGGTTTACTTGGTATATCAATAAAAGTTGAATTAGCAAAGTTCATAAAAATGCAATCCCCCCCCAAGGGTCTACATGCAATTTTCCAAACCCAGGGTCTAAAATGAACATTTGAAAGAGGTAATAAAAACAAGTTTTTATAAAACCTTACCAGACATAACTTTAATTAACGCTTCTCGTGCTTAAAAATTTCCAGATATTGATTAAAACGCTTAAAACCGATTTATATCGTATCACAATACTAGGGAGCATTCATATTAAGATGTTTCATCTTGGTATTACGTTCTGACTGAGTTGTTGGGTTTACGATTAATGTGGCCCTAGCTCCTCAAATGTTTCCTGAATGACTTCTAAATATTATGATGGCCCAACAGTGATACAATAAATTCCAACACTTCAGAAGTCAAACTCATAACCTTAAAAGCCAAAGTAATCTAAAGTACAATCTTCATAAGACTTTACATATTCTACTTATGTTGTGTGACTGACTATTTACTAATCAATATACTATAGCAAAACATTCCCCGGTTATGATTAGTGATAAGGCGTCAGCTTACATATTGGATATTCATTACATTTACCTATCAGGTGAAGTTCATAGCCTCTGCTTTATCAATATTTTGGAATTTTTTATAAACCCGCGAGGGGGATACATGCTATAAACTATATTCTATTACTGATACGTGAAGTTCATAGCCTCGCTTTTCAATATTTTGAATGATTTATAAACCCGCGAGGGGGATACATGCTATAAACTATATTCTATTCAGATACGTGAAGTTCATAGCCTCGCTTTTCAATATTTTGAATGTTTTATAAACCCGCGAGGGGGATACATGCTATAAACTATATTCTATTCTGATACGTGAAGTTCATAACCTCGCTTTTCAATATTTTGAATGTTTTATAAACCCGCGAAGGTTGATACATATCAAGTAAACTATATTCTATTCTGATACGTGAAGTTCATAACCTCGCCTTTACTCATTTTACATATTTTATAAACCCAGGAGGGGGATACATGCTTATTGCAAACACTTTTTGTAACACCCCCAAATTGGGTCGCAGCGGAATAAGGGTCCGGGGCGTGTTACTTCAAGATCAATAGCACAAGATATATATAAGAACGACACAAAAAGTCGTTTAAAATGATACATTGGATTTAATTGAAAGACTTAATACAAAAGCATATAGCTTCACTTGTTCATTGTTGAATATTACAAAAGTTGACAATACATTTCCCAAAATATAATGCACCTAAAATCTTTAACAGGTTCAAGTACAAAATATGTAACCCAATGCATCCCGGGCATCCCATGCTATTGATTCTCCTGAAAACATTCTCTTAAAAAACGTCAACAATAATGTATGGTGAATTCAGATGTTTGATAAATCATAATATGCAGACCGCCAGACATTTTATGTGACTAAGCAACACATGAAGTCATCACAAAACTAGAATTACATTTTACACTAAAGCTCAAGACACTGAAGCACGACAATCTTTCCTTGAGTCATTAAACTATATAATTGCAAGTAACCCATCCTATGTCTAACCTAAAATCCAAAATTCGACATGCTATAACGTTCGTATCACGGTGATAGATAGTCACCCAACGGGGAGGGCTTATCCCGAATAGATCTATTAAATAGACCCACAATTCGCGCTCACAATAGTGTAAACCCAACTACAATCTATGCAATTGACAATCATGATAAATGGTCATAACTTGGGTTATCGCTACTTAGGCAACATGTAATCAATACTTGCGTCCAATTTATAAAATAAAGCATGTTTCCACCCTATAATTATAAATCATTGAAATCATAAAAATATGAGGCTATGAACTTACCTTGAGATCTGCATAACCAAATATCGCAGAATAATGCTTCACAGTAAAAGGACGAATGCAACCTAAATTACAAGTCGTATTAAGTACCGAGTACTTGACTAATAATCTTATATTAGTTTACATCGTAACAATCGTGTTCGGGCTATCATAATTTAAAGAGGTCAATGACATGACGTTTGAGATTTAGGACACTTTAAAATCGAAGATCCAAGCAACTCGTCGAAAAACGCCATCCTGAATAGGCCACATTATGAAACCACCCTAGAAATATAGTACTTTGATAACCCACATATAATTCTAAATAGCTCATCACCAACTAATGGTTTTGGGTAACATTACGTTTAATGAGTAAAAACGTTAAAATTATCGTTCAAGTAAAACTAGCATAACTTTTGCGTTTTAAGCCCGATTTTGACGTTTCTTATGCCCATCTTTTCGTATTAGGACGAGTTATCATAATTTGACCCTACTGGTGAACAGTAACTTTTACTGTTCACAATCAGACAAACTTTTATTAAAATCGAATTTGTTGGTTCGTAAACCCGTAATGCCGTAATTTATTCCGTTATAGCTCCATTTTTTAACGATCTTTGAGACGTACTCGTTTTTATAGAAAGGTTTCAATAATTTTATAGGTTTACAAAAATATAACTTTCTGCTGAATAGTAACTTTTATAAAAAAAGTTTTAAAAAAAGTTTGTAATTGTCATAAACTCGCGAAATTCATAACTCATTCGTTATTAATTGAAAAATTACGATTCTTATCATTTTGGAATCCTAAAAATATGTATTATTTATTAAAAATATCAAACTTGCTGTTTGATATAAATTTTATAAAAATTATTTTATAAACTTCGTTTAATTAACTTATAACTCGTTTTTAACGTAACTTTTTCGTTATTAATCCGTTTAACAAGTTTCTTACCTTTTCGGAATCGTCGTTGATTGATTATCTTATAAAAACATAAAATCCCGTTGTTTGGAATTCGAAAACCTACTTCCATATATGATCCTTTCATAAAAAAAAAAAAAAAAAAAAATAATTTATTATATAATATGTTTTTGATATATACTTTTTCATCTCCACAATTTACCACAGATCCTTTTATAATTATATATATCATATGTTATACATATAGATAATGTCCATAAGTTCATATATTGTCCAAGATTCATCAAGATCACAAGTTTTATTAACTTTACATGAAAACATAAACTTTCCATATAAACTTTTAATTACAAGATTATAATTAATTTTTTTATGCTTAAACCGAGATTGTACAAGACTTTAAATATTCTTTATTTCATGGATATTAACCACATCATAATATGTTAGAAAGTGTTAGAACATCATAATCCACAAGAAAAATTATATTTTTCATGTTCAAAAGTAATCCTAGTGGTGATTTCACTATATAGCACATTATATACATAAAAACTCATAAAATGAAACATAAAGGTTTAAAAAATAGACTTAAGAGAATGATGTGGTGATAAACAAATACTAAAACCGTGTTTAGCCTACAATCCAAACTTGCACAAAGAAAACCCTTGATGTTCTCAATAAAATCCCTAGCTTCCTTTTCTTGATTATTACTTGTGAAAGGGTAGCCAATGCTTGGGATCACCTTAGAATATCTTAGAATGGATGTGTATAGGAGTGTATGGGTTGTAGAAAAATTGATATGGGTTTGTGTGGAGGGGGTGTTTTGTGCCGTAGCAATAAGAGAGACAAAGGGGGGAGATTTTGTGAATTTTTTACCAAGTGTTTAAGCATGTATGATTTCTCTCATCACATAGATACATGTATATATATGCAAGACTTAGTCAAGGGGACAAGGTATGTTATTGGTCTGGTCTAATCAAAGATACAAGTGCATGGAGTATAATAATAGAAGGCAAGGTGTCTGGTTTAAATGAGAAGGAAAGTGAAGTACAATTGACCAAAGTGGATTTCTTGCTAATATCTTTGTATCTATACAACGCAACATTTACGCCAAAGAGTGATATAAGTGAGAAAGTTTTTGTACTTTTATGTATTTGGTATAAAAGTGGGTATTATTGTAGAAGCGTAGAAAAGTTTTTGGTGTTCCGGGGAGTGCCTAAACTCAATATAATCGCGAAACGTATACACTTACTATCCTATAAAAATAACAATGAACAAAGTATAATAAATTAAACTCAAAATAAATATATAACCCTTGCTTGATGTAAACCTTTAATTGATTGATCGCCCGCGTTACATTGAACGCTAATTTTAGCTACGCTATTTATCGTAACATTTATGAATTAAAGCAAATGGCGTACAATCCAAAAGGTACAATGTGGATTTAACGACCAGTCGTGTCAATGTCTTGAAAAAACAGGGGTTATAGACTACCCCCGTTAAACGAGCCTTGTCCTCAATGCTTCACGATGCAAGCACTTGCGCGGTTGGACTTGATGACGAGGTGTGGGTATTTCTTCTCGAAATTGGTATTCACTTCCCCATGTGAGATTCAGACCTCATCTGGAGTTCCCATCGAACCTGGACATATGGATTCGGCTTCGCTTCAACCGTTAACTTTTCATGGCCCACTATTTCTAATGTTCCTCAACAAAATGAAGCTTGTCATCAAGATTAAGTCCATCCAATGAGAACGGTTTAATGTTCTCGGTATGAACACTTTTTCAGTTGGACCACATGGAAGGTATTATGAAACTACTGCTCAGCCCTTCAGAAGCCGAGCTTGTAAGCAACCTCTCCAACCTTTTCTAACACCTTAAAAGGTCCAACATACCTAGGGTTTAACTTCCCCCGTTTGCCAAAACGTACGACCCCTTTCCAAGGTGAAACCTTGAGCATAACTTTATCCCCGACTTGGAATTCCATTGATTTACATACGCGGCATATTGTCACTAGAGCCTTTCGAGTAACCATAAAAACGGCTAAGGGAAACAACGGGCCTCAGGGAACCCGTAGCCTGTTACACAAGCCCAACGCGAGCCCAATACAAGGCTCATAAGCCATGATAAGCTCCCTGACTCGCGCAAACTCACCCCTTAAATACTACCTATATATGAGATAAATACACCAAGGGACGAAACCACGCGAGAGCAAAATAACCGGAAGCAGTATAGAGTGTTCCCGGGTCGTTATGTCCCAACGAGGCTGAAATGGAATATCGCAAGACGATTGATGATTTGTGTTTGAATGTCACAAGGAATGGTTTGGCACTTAAAACTGAAGAAAATAAGCAAAAGCACATAAAAAAATAGCAAGGAGAATAAGCTGGAACAAGAATCAAAACTAGGAATGACAAAAACACTATAAAACTTTAAACTAAGACACAAATAAGCTCAAATAAACTTAAGTCAAGTTAAATAAGCTAAACTAACTCTAAATAAGCAAATGCAAAAAGCAATTAAGCTAAATTAAACAAGATAAATATAACAGTACTAACAACAGTACTAACAGTTTTAACTACCAGTACTAACTTTGAGTTAGTACTGCTAGGCTAAAGTTAGTGCTGTTAGCTTAAGTTAGTACTGCTAGGCTTATAAAACACAAAGAAGCAAGAAATAAGCAAATAAACTAAAACAGATAATTAACTATCCCTAATAAGCACTTAGTAAAAGGAATAAGCAACTAGAATAAACTAAAATGACAAATAAGCTAAAAAGCTACAAACTGATAAACTATTGAGAAATCTTTAAAAAGGAAAAGAAGCTTAAATAAGCAAACAGTAAAGGAAAATGGTTTAATCTACTCTAAAAAGCTGAAACAATCTTTAAATAAGCAGAAATAATAAGCTGATAAGGTAGAATGAACTACCAGTACTAACAGTTCTAACTAACAGTATTAACTGTAGTTAGTACTGCTAGTGCTGAGTTAGTACTGCTACCTTTTGAAATCCAAGAAAATGAACTAGCAGTACTAACTTGGAGTTAGTACTGGTAGCTTTAAGGTTAATACTGCTCAAAAAGTGAACTAGCAGTATTAACTTATAACTAACAGTTTTAACAAGTGAACTATCAGTACTAAGTAAGAAAGTAAAGTAAACACTTTTCAACTAGCAAATAAGCAAAATAAGCACTTAAAACAGTTCTGCAGAAAATAAGAACAATAAGAAAAAGAGAGAGAGACTTACACCACCCTTGCTCAAAACAGGGGTCAAACAAAAAGTCTACAAGCTCTAGCTTGTATTAAACAAGCTAGTGAGAGTCCATAAGCCCATCCAGAACTGGCTTATCATCCATGACATAAGCTGTGGTATATTTGAGAGTGATACTTATGATTTTCTCTTAACTACTTAACTTTTTATTTTCACTTAATGAAAACAGCCTATGAGTAAGCTGTGATGAGAACTTTTTGAACACAAAACAATATGATTAAGAAACTTAACACTGGTATTGTAATATTGACTTTAAAAACTTCAAACTTGCATTAAAACTTGAAAGTGTTACAAAACTGAAAGTAAAAGCTGTAAATGACTTGAAACAAAGCTAGGATTAAAAAGTAAAAATTAACATAAACTAACATGCCTCAAAGGCTTACAAAAAGCTCTATTTATAGCCGAAGTCTTTAACTTGCAGCTTGTGCTTCTTTGTAGAGATAGAAACAAGTGTGCTTGTTGTGTGAGGAGAGACTAAAACAAATCCCAGCCTTCAATCCCTTTTGTGCTTCTTTTGAAACAATCTTAGCCATCGAAAATGTTTTGGGAATGGTGAGGGATTGCCAACATGGACTTTTATACAGCTGGGGGGAAAATGTAGGGTGGATGAAATGATTTTGGCTAGGGAGAGAAGTGGTTTTGCAGGGAAGAAAGTATGGGCGACATACCAGTTGTAACTGGGTTTTTGGGGCGGGAAAGAAGACTTTTTGGGGAGTTGGCAGTTTGGTCCCCTCAAGTTGTATAACTTAAATGTAATCTCTACCCGGTTTGCAACTTTGGTCCCTCCTTTCTTATAACTTTGTAATACAACTTTAGACTTGGCAGTTTTAGCCCCTCAAGTTGTATTTTCTTCATTTTGATGACTTTTGACTTTGCCCTTTCCACTCCGTGCTTGGATTTGTTTGTCTTTGGCTTTCTTTTTGCTCCTTTTCTTGAATATCCGTTTCCTGCACAATACAAATGCAAACATACAAATACAATGTATTTTTGGTATGTTTTTAGTCATTTAGGTCCGCTTAATATAGAAAATGGTATGTGTATTTAAACACATATCAAAATCCCCCATACTAAGGTATTGCCGTGTCCTCACGCAATGTTATGAAGTAAACACTCAAGAAAACTAAGAATCTTGAACTCCCTCGACTAATTACTTCGAAAAGTAGCAAAGTGTTCGTCAAGGGAAACAAAAGAATAAATAGTTTTGACAAGTCCCGTTTTCACCATTTTTTATATGTACACTAACTATCACTAATATTTTTGGATTTTCCTTTCTTTTCTTAACTACCTGCTCGACTTCCTTTATTTTATCAACATTGGGATCATAGAATGAGAAGCGTCCATAGAATAATCTACGGAAGTCCTGACGGATAAATTCATCGTTCCCGATTTTTCACTAGATCCTGAATTTAGTGATAGATTAAATTAATCTGGTGCTCATTTGCCATCTCCACCTTCAATCCATGAGAAAAAAAAAAAAAAAAAAAAAATAAAGAAAAAAAAAAAAAATAGACAATGTTTTTTTCGAAGCAGCTAAACCATATGATTGTTTAATACAAAATCGGTTCTTGGAACGGTTGTCGGAGTGATCGGTCCTCCTCTACTGATGAGTGATGGATGATAAAAATCCTCCATGTTCCAAGGATCATGGGAATGAAAGAAAAATCAAACATTGTGAAGAATTAAACCATATGAGAAGATAAAGAGATAAGAATTAAACACTTGAGAGGATAACGATGATTTTTTTTAGATTTTAAAATTTGTTATTATATATATATATATATATATATATACTAGTTGCAAAACCCGCCCGATAGGCGGGTATGACTTGTGAGTATCATTGGCTATATTTTACAGAACGTTTAATGAAACACGAGCAATGTTAAATTATAATAGAATGAATAACGAATAAAAAAAATACATGAATGATAATTCAATAAGAGCAAAAAAAACTTAATAAACTATCCGCATTTACAAAGTATGTATTACCAATTGAAATTCGATATAAAGTTTCTGTATACACAACGTTGGTCATAGAATTGGTATAATTAGTGTATGTATCACAACATAAAACCTTCAAACCCTTCTTGGTTTTTATCCTAGATACAACGAAATATAGTTGTCCATGAGAGAAAACAGGTCTTTGAAGAAACAACCCCACCTTAGACAACGTCTTATTAGTATCCAAGGTATAAATTATAGTTGCAAAGCCCGCCCGATGCAATGATTCATTAGAAATAATATGTATGTAAAGCTCCAAGATGCAATAATGTTGTAAGCATTCACAATAATTTCATTCTTTTTGGTGATAACACATTTAATAAATAGTTTCATATGTTTCATGGGTCAAAAAATATTGTATATCACATTCATTTTTTTTGTTGATAACACATTCAACAAATAATTTTATATGTTTATAATTGTTAATGCATTCAACAAATTAAACAGCGTCCATAGTAGTTACATGCTCCATCAAGACCTTCAATCTTAGGAACTTTTGTATTAAGGGTTTTAGAACGGTATCATGAATACCCTTTCACGATCAAATATGTCGCTTTGTGGATCAGTAACTTTTCCTTGTTCGATTATTTTACCTGCAAATCACGTTTGGTTAAGCAAAGGAAAACGGACATCTTTTAAACTCTGCCTCTGGAGCAAAGTCCCTCACTTTGATTATTTTTAACAGGTTCTTCATGATCTGCATGTTTTTTCAATTACCTGAGTCTCCCTCCAGTTAGACATATCAACTTGTGTATCATCATACATTTGAACAGATTTAGCTTGAACTCTACCATAATTATGTTGTAACTAAAGAGTAAAAGTTAGTTAAATACGATGACAAAGTCACGGAAATTCGTTACATATTTGTGAAAATTTCCCATGAAAAGTTAATTAACCTCATCCAAAGTATCAGATACTGTTACATTTACAAACCTCAAGAATTGTTTAGGATTTAATCACATTAGTTAATAGTTGATCGACCACGTCCTTGCATGTCTGAAACAGTTTCCAACTTAGGCTAACTTTTTCACCTAGCCATAATCTAAATTGTTCATCCTCAACTTTCTAAGTAAACAAAACCGAACTGTTAAAAGAAGTGTGTAACTATATGTGCTACCACTATAACTATAATTGTTCAAAAAACTAACAAAGTTACCTTCCTAGTTTTCTTCCAAAAGTGGTTTTTTGTTTATAAACCGGTTGCGCTGCCCAAGCAAAATATCCTCCTGCCGTTAGCAATCTATTGTTCTCAATATGCAAAATCCCATCTTCATTGTATAAGGCATGTAAAGAAGAGAGAAAATTAAAGCGTGCCCGATTCAGAGTCCAATTGACTCTACATATTTAGCAATAATGGAGCTATAAATACCATGAAAACCATAGTCTCAAAAACAAGGTACTTACTATCACGAGTCTAATTGTCTACAATAATCTAAATTTGACCACTCTTATATTCAGTAACGTACGCTTGTGGACTGTGGAGCATTATTGTACAACACCTGTATTTAGATTCAAAACAAATACAAGTCATAAAAGAGACCCAAAACACATGTCATAATTTTGACCACTCTTATATTCCTGGTGGTTTTTATTGTCTCTGTTTGCAGCAATTTATGCAGCTTTGCTGCTATTTTTTACAGCTTTTCTTGTGATTTGCAAGCCAAAAATAATGGAGCTGTGCTGCTGATTGCAGGCCAAAAATGCAGAATACAAACAACCCTTTGCTACTATATCTGTTAACAGCAGGTTAAAAAAAGATATAAAAACCTGGTTGACAACCGGTTTTTAGCAATCGAACCGGTTACCAACATGCCCGGGCCGTTACATAAGTTATTTTCTAGTATAGTTCTGACCCATGTTGAATTTCTAGTATAGTTTTAATTGATGGATAATTAGAGGATGGAACACTAGAAAGTATTCTGTATATATAAAATTCAAAATGGGTCGTTTGGGTAATTGTTCTGCTAAATAATGCTATTTTTTCTATTTTCATTTTTAGCATTAGTTGGTTTTGAATATTAAAAATTTATAGTACCCCCGGCTCCCTTATCTAGTGTTGTTTGTTTGTTACATGGGATTGGAACTTCAAAACACTAACAGTTACAATATCAACTTGTAATAAAATTCAAAGGTATGAGCTAGTTATGTCAGCTTTATCCTCGCAATAAGCTCATTAAAGAAAACATAAAACAAAATCAAGTTAGAGTGGTCTGGGTCTTTACCGATGTTTGTCGAAGTAGTACCTGTAACACCCCCAAATTGGGTCGCAGCGGAATAAGGGTCCGGGGCGTGTTACTTCAAGATCAACAGCACAAGATATATATGAACGACACAAAAAGTCGTTTAAGATGATACATTGGACTTAATTAAAAGATTTAATACAAAAGCATATAGCTTTACTTGTTCATTGTCGGATATTACAAAAGTTGACAATACATTTCCCCAAATATGATGCACCTAAATCTTTAAGCGTGCAATCCAAAATATAACCCAATGCATCCTTGGTATCCCATGCCTATTGATCTCCTGAAAACATTGCTTAAAACGTCAACAAAATTGTTGGTGAATTCATAGGTTTGATAAATCATAATATGCAGGACCGCAAGACTTTTTAGTGATAATGCAACACATGCAGATCTCACAAAAACTAGATTACATTTACACTAAGCTCATGACACTGAAGCTCGACGATATTTCTTGCAATTAAACTATATATTGCAATTTCTGCCCGATTAGATGTTCAACCCGAAAACATCCTAAATTCGACATGCTATAACGTTCGTTCCTGGTGATAGCAAATCACCCGAACGGGGAGGTCGTTTCCCGAATAGATCTATTAAATAACATTCGCGCTCACATAATGTAATTCCCAACTACATATATGCAATTAAGTCATGAATAATGGGGCTCAACTTGGTTATCGCACTTAGGCAACATATAATCAATACTTTCTCCAATTTTATAAAATAAAGATGTTACACCCCATAATTGTAAAGCATTGAAAAAAAATCATAAAATGGGCTATGAACTCACCTTGAGTTCAGATAATCCAAATATCGCAGATAAAGCGTCACGTAAAAGATCGAATGCAACCTAAATTATCATAGGTCGGATAAGTACCAAGTACTTAAATCTAATCTTATAGTTGTTACTTCGTACTATCGTTCGGGCTATCATAATTAAAGAGGTCATGACATGACGTTCGAGGAGTTAGGACACTTTAAATCGTAAATCCAGCAACTCGTCGAAACGCCATCCGAAGAGGCCTCATTATGAAACTCCCTAGTAATATAGTACTTTGATAACCACATAACATTCTATATAGCTCAATCACCAACTATGGTTTTGGAAAAATTGTGTTTAATAAGTTAAAACGTTTATAATTACCGTTTAGTAAAACTGGCGTAACTTTCGCGTTTTAAGCCCGATTCTTGCGTTTCTTATGTCCATCTTTTCGTATTAAGACGAGTTATCATAATTTGACATTTTCGATATTTTGACCCCCTGGTGAACAGTAACTTTTACTGTTCACATCAGACGTGACTTTTATTAAAATCGTATTCGTCGTCGTAAAACCCGTAAATGTCGTATTTTATTCGTTATAGCTCCGTTTTTAATGATTCTTTCGAGGACGTTCTCGTTTTTGAAAGTCCTATATATTTATGAGGTTTACAAAAATATAACTTTCTGTCATGAATAGTAACTTTTATAAAAATAGTTTTATAAAAGTATTAATTGTCGTAAACTCGCGAAATTCATAACTCATTCGTTATTAATTGAAAAATTACGATTCTTATCATTTTGGAATCCTAAAAATATGTATTATTTGTTAAAAATATCAATCCTTGCTGTTTAAAGTTTTTATAAAAATGTTTTTATAAAAATTTACTTACGACTTCGTTTATTAACGTATAAACTCGGTTTTAAACGAACTATTTCGTTTAATCCGTTTAACAAGTTTCTTACCTTTTCGGAATCGTCGTGAAATTTATTATCTTATAAAAATATAAAATAAATATGTAAAATTTCGAATTTTGGACAGATTCTTTGCTTAAGCTTGTTGACTCCATTTGTAACCTTTTCTTTATACTTTACCACTTTGTATGTTATCCCAAGTCTCAAATAGCATATATATTATAAATCATACGTATATTAAATTGGCCATTTACCATAGTAGTCCCCATAGTTCTAGTTACAAGGTTAACAAATCCCTAATAAACTTAATATCATAATATTTTACTTAAGTAACTTATTTTTACTAGTTTTGTAACTAATCATTTTTTACACCATAACCAAGTGTATACAAGTATTATTTTCTTTCCATAAGACTTTATTTAGTGTTCTATTAGTATGATTAAAAGTCCATATAATTAACATAAACATGGTCTTAGGTATTGTCTTTAAGTGAAACATATCATTGAAACTATTAAAAACCCTAATTAATCCAAGATCATTTTTTACACTAAAATAACTTAGATACCAATTATTTTCTCACTCTTTTACATAATGTAAGTAATAACACAACATAATATAAACGTGTTGGTAAACTAACATTTTTAGTTAAACATTATTTTCCATGAATAAAAACTAAGTGGGTGATATAGGCCTAAATAGAATATCATATGCATAATAATGAATGATATAGCAACTTAAAAAGTTTTAAATGACCTTAATGAATAAATGATGAGTACAAATAACTAAAACCCTATGTTAAGCAACAAAAAACAAGCTTGCACAAATAAATCCTTAACTTTCCTAATTAAACCTAGCTCCCCGTTTTCTTGAAATAACTTGGAAATGTTACCAATTGCTGCAAATGCCTTAATACATCTTAGGATATGTGTATATAGAAGTGTATGGGTTGTAGAAAACTTTGTATGGATTTAGTTTGGTGCTTGGTGTATGCCGTGGCCAAAGAAGAGCAAAGAGAGATTTTGGGTTGATTTTTACTAAGTTTAAGATATATGAGAGTAGTTGCTAGTAAATTAAAAGTTTTATCTTGTTCAAGGAACAAAAGGGTTCCTAGGATTGCTTATTCAGGGTCCTTTAGATCAAAGGATGTAGGGGATGGGCTATGTGTTGACCATGATGACGTAGCATGATCTTGACCAAATTGAAAGCCTTATCTTATTTTTCATGTGTATAATTGATAATAATGCATGAATTTCGGTGGAACAAAGATATACCTCTATAATTTTATGTAATTTGGTGTATTAGGTATAAAAGTGGGTATTTGTTGAAGTGTAGAAAAGTTTTTGTGGTTCCGGGAGTGCCTAAACGCAATTTATCGCGAAACGTATACACTTTACGTATCCGATAAAAATAAAAGGAACAAAGTTAATAATTATCCTCAAAATAATTATATAACCCTTGAATGATGTAAACATTTAATTGTTTGATGCCCGCTTACATTGAACGCTAATTTTTAGCTTACGCGATTTAAACTTAATTCATGAAATTACAAGCAAACGCGTACAATGCTAAAAATGATAGTAACATTTACTGACGCGTCCTAGGACATGAAAACACAGGGTGTTATAGACTTCCCCCGTTAAACGAGCCTTGTCCTCAAGGCTCACAATGCAGCACTTGACGATGGTGTGGTATTGGCGAAGAGGTGTGGATATTTCTTTTTGAATTGGTCTTCACGCTCCCACGTGTACTCAGGACCTCTCTTGGAGTCCCATCGAACTTTGACCAATGGGATCCGACTTCTCTTCAACCCGTTTACTCTTCGGTCCACTATTTCTACCGGTTCCTCAACAAAATGAAGTTTGTCGTCCAAATTAAGTCCATCCAATGGAACGGCTAATGGTTCGTCGGCATGACACTTTTTCAGATTAGATACATGAAATGTATTATGGACTCTGCTCAATTCTTCTGGAAGTTCAAGCTTGTAAGCAACTTCTCCAACCCTTTCTATTACCTTAAAAGGTCCAACATACCTAGGGTTCAACTTCCCCCGTTTGCCAAAACGTACAACACCTTTCCAAGGGGACCTTAAGCATGACTTTGTCTCCAACTTGAAATTCCATTGGCTTACGTTTCAAGTCAGCGTAACTCTTCTGCCGATCACGAGCAGCTTGCATCCTTTGCTTATTCGAATGATTTTTTCTCGTGGTTTCTTGTGATCAGTTCTGACCGAGATCTGAGCCTTCTCCAACTTCAGTCCAACAAACATGAGGCGACACTTCCACCATAAAGTGCTTCAAATGGTGCGGCTGATGCTAGCGTAAAGCTATTTTTTTTATGAAAAACTCGACTAATGGCAAAAGGTTAACCCAACCTTTCCAAAGTCGATTGCACAAGCACCAACAATCCTCGAGAGTTTGAATGGGTCTCTCGCTTGCCCATCGTTTGCGGATGGTACGCATCCGCATATCCAAAATTGTACCCAAAGCTTCTGAAGTGACATCCAGAAATTTGATCGAATCTCGGATCACGATCGCAGATGATTGAGACAGGTATTCCATGTCTCGTGACTACCTCCTTTAGGTACAATCTTGCAAGTTTATCTAAAGGATCAGTCTCTCTCATTGGTGTGAAGATCGCAGACTTAGTGAGTCGGTCAACGATCACCCAAATTGTGTCATAGCCTTGAGACGTCTAGAAACTTTGTGTACCAAAACCATGGTGATGTTGTCCCACCTTCCATTCGGGAATCTTAGCTGTACCAACAATCCTATGGCCTTTTGAAGTTCCGGCCTTCGACCTTTAGCACCATCAAACACTTTAACATAAGTGGCCTATGTTTTGGCTTTATGTTGGCCACCAATACAACTCTTCATGTCCATGGTACAATTTTGTCGTAACCCGGTAATAGAGTAATTTGATTTATGGACACTGCATGATCACAGTCCGCAAATCGCCATAACAAGGTAACCAGCTTCTGCCATTGAGGCACAGGGTTCCATCCGCACGTGGTTCCAACTTTTGTTCTCTAATAGCTTCTGGAAATTTAGCATTTCCAACCAACATTCCCCCAACGTCTTCACTCTTAATGTTCTCGGGTTTTTGCGCTTCGGTCTGAGCATTTAAGATCTGTTTGGAAGGTCCAAACAATAGTCATATCAATGCTCGAAACTCTTAGCGTGTTCTCTCTTCCCTGCTTAAAGCATCAGCAACGACATTTGCTTTCCCCAGGTGATAACGAATATCGCAATCGTAACCACTAGCAACTCTATCCATCGCGTTGCCTCATGTTCAACTGCTTTTGATCCTAAATGTTGCAACTCTGTGATCGTGAACACCGTACACTTAGTTCCATCTAAATAATGTCTTCCAGATCTTAAAGCAAATACCACTGCACCAAGTTCAAATCAGAGTTGTGTAGTTTATTCTCATGAATTCTTCCAGCTGGCGGATTGCATAAGAAATCACCCTTTTCTCTCTCATCAATACAGCTACCCCAACCCTTCTTCGAAGCGTCGCTGTATGCGAATGAAACTTCGCTTCCTCAGTAATGCAAGATTGGGTGTCTCAGCACACTTTGGCTTTAAACAGTTGAAAAGCTGCTTCTTGCTTATCGCCCCAAACAAACTTGACCTTCTTTTGAGTAAGCTTAGTCATTGGTTTGGGCGATCTTTGAAAACCCTTCAGAATCTTCGTAATATCCACAAGACCAAGAAGTGACGGAATCTCCGTTGGTGACTTAGAGATGTCCAATCTTAATGATTCAATCTGGCTGGATCCACGTGAATTCCTTCACTATCGATCACATGACCTAAGACATTACCTTAGAATCCAATATTCACATCTGGAAAACCTTTGCATACTAACTTCCTTCTTAAGCAATTCCAAGATCTGCTTAAGGTGTTCTTCGTGTTCTTTCTTATTCTTTGAATATATCAGAATGTCGTCAATAAAGACAATCACAAATTTATCCAGGTATGGCTTGCAAACCCGATTCATAAGGTCCATGAATACGGCAGGTGCGTTTGTCAAACCAAAACAGGAATAACTTGAATTCGTAATCGGCGTAACCGATTCTGAAGCAGTCTTCAAACGTCCATCTTCTCGAACCCTTAATTGGTGATAACCTGACCTTAAGTCAATCTTCGAGTAAACACTCGACCCTTGGAGCTGATCAAATAGGTCCATCGAATCTTGGACGATAACGGTTCATCACCGTAAATTTATTCAGTTCCCCGTAAATCAATGCACATCCGGATGACCCGTCCTTCTGCTTGACAAACAAGACAGAGCTCCCCAGCGAGGACTGGGCCTTATAAAGCCATTTTCGGATAGCTCCTTCATTGCTCAGATAACATCCTTCATTTCGGAAGCGCCAACGATAAGGTGGCACGTGCTACAGGGTGCAGCACCATTACCAATCATTTGAAACTCACTTGTCGAGTCGAGGAAGACCCCAATCTCAGGAAATATTCGGGAAGTCCCTGAACTATGGGTACGTCCTCAAGTCGCTTCTTCTCCGACTTGTCTTCAATCACTTTTGTAGTGACATATGCCATAAAAAAAAAAAAAAAAAAAGGGGGGGGGGGGGGGTGGGGGGGGTGGGGGGGGGGGGAAAAAAAAAAAAAAAAAAAAAAAAAAAAAGAAAGAAAGGAAACCTTTCTCTAGGTACTTTTGCGTTTTAGTGCACGAAATGATTTTAATATCGATCACATTTCCCTGAGGTACTACCATCACCGTGTATGATTAAGTTTATTCTTCCAGAAGCGAACAATCTTCTCGGCACACATGATGACCGCTTGGGTAACTTCCGCACAACCAATCCATACCGATTTAACATCCAAACTACCATTCTACAGGCAGTAAGTTTATGTTGAAATTGGTGTTTAGGAAGTTTAATTCAACCCTTAAGTATAGTGTTTAACCCAAATTATCCTACCGTCACTAGTTCGACAATCATAATAGGAATCTAGGTAGATGTGTGATGTCAATTTGGGAGCTAAATGTAGTAGACACAAAACTTCGATCGGCACCCGTATCTATAAGTTATAAGCATAGTGGTTATGTTTTAAAGGAACGACCCGTAACGCCATTGTCTGTTTGCCCCCGCATTTCCAACCCCATACACCTTTGCTAAGCCCTGTCATTTTCCACTTGATTACCCACGATCATTGTTCCTCATCTTGGCAGTTACTTTAAACAGTGCCTTAGAGTCCGCACTCAAAGCAACATTGCCCTCTGATTATTGTTGTTGTTGTACGTTTTGTTATTGGTTTGTTGTTTCGGTGTTGTTGTTGTTATTACGTTGTTGTTGTTGTTGTGCTACGGTGTGTTGTTGTTGTTGTTGTTGTTGTTTGTTGTTGTGTTGTTTGTTGTTGGCATTGGCAGGTCCACCTACAATCCTGGGTTAGATGACCACCCTTTTGCATTATTGCACCTTGGTGGACACAAGGACCTTCATGATTGTAGTTACACTTGAACACATCGGTTTATACCCCGGATGATTTCCTCCACGATTGCCTCAGTGTAGGCCTGGCTAGTGTTCTGCCATTTATTCTGTTGGTTTTTTGATTGTTCTTGGAAAGATTCATCATTCTTTCATTCCTTTCTGACTGACGTTCAGCATAACATGGTCTTATCCTCCATCACTGCAGTGTAAACTCAATAACCCCCATTTCTTGCATAGTCTTTGATTTTGATGCCTTTACACTGCCAAGTATCAGATCGGGCAATCCACCGACATACTTCTCAACTTGTCATCTCTTCTGGGAACATTCTTGACACATCAAACTAGTTGCTGAATCGTCGACTATTAGGCCACCACATCGGGCTTTGACTTTAGATTCCACATCTCGTCTCAATCTTCTGATTCTCACCCTCGGGCAGTATTTATCAGTCTTCATTGCCAGTCTTACCCAGGGGCATGGCATGAGCTGCTTCAGTAGTAGTGGTCTTAACATGGGCATTCCACCATGTAAGAGCATCATCTTGCAGAGTGCAAGTAGCGAACTTGACTTGGCTAGTTGCTGGGCAATTGCTAATGCTGAAAACAGATTCCATTTTCTCAAACCATCGAGTGAGTCCGACGACTCCCTCAGTGCCTTTGAAGTCCAAAGGTTTGCATTTCAAGAATTCAGAGTAAGAGCATTCGCGAGCAGTTTGGGCGGCCTGGTCCTACCAATTGCTATTGTAGCCATTCCTAACCCTGCTTGCTTCTGCTTCAGCCATTGCAGCAGCAACTCCTTGGTCAATTAAGGCCTGAAGTTGTGCCTCAGTAACAGTTGTGGTAGGTTCATTTGGAGTTGGTGGGGCTCGGGTTGATCTCGTGCTCCTTTTTCGTGCCTTTTGCTCAATCACAAGAAACACAACACCCGTTAGATTTCAATACAATCATAACGTGACGTAACATATGCATCATAAATAAAAATAAGATCACATCACATAGCGAAATATACAACCAACACAAGATCGACATAACATAATACATCCATTCCATATATAAACTGGAAATATACATGATCTATTTGGTACACAACGATTTCCTATCGCTAGGTACAAAGTGAAAATAAACCTAGAGCCTTACTAGCCGGGAGTTACCCGTAATACTTAGTAGGCTATACAATAGTCTACATCGGAAACAAAGATCTATACAGGATAGCTAACCAAAACAAAAGATCTATACCGTCTGCTAGCTGGGAGTAACCCATAAAACTTAACAGACTGCATAGTAGATACAATCATAACCAACGTCTAGGAACTGCTACCAGTATCCTCCAAGGTGTCAATGCGCGCTCCAGCCTCCAGGGCCTGGATACGCATGATATGCCGAACAGCAAGATCATCTGCAGCCTGACGCTGCCACTCGTGGCGACGTGCCTCAGTCTCTAACAATGTAATCCGTGCCTCTAAGGTCCTGCTGTAAGCCTCAGATCTAGCCAAATCCTGACGGCTCTGAATACTCTCTTGCTCGTAAGCAAGTCTCTCTCTCCTCAATACCTCAATCTCAGCTCTCACAGCTGCACGATCCTTCTGGGCATCGTGATGTTGTGTGCAAAACTCTAAACTCTCTCTAGTGCAAACATCTACCTGGTAAGTGACCCTCCTGTTGACCAACTCTAAGGCGGTCATCATCCTCCTCTCAGTATCTCAGAGTCTGGTCTCTATAGTGGGTCCTGGCTGTCTTGCAGCAGCAACAGCAGAACTCTCTCCAACCTCACACTCAGGTCTGGGAGTAGTAAGTAGTAGTCTCTTCCGAGGCGGCGTGTCAGTCTCAGGAATATTAGCTCTGCGGCTAGTAGATGGTGCAGGTAGAGGTATAGGTAACAACGGTGGGGTCCCTGATAGGAGTAGTGAATGATAGGTGGATGGTGCTGTAGCTCTCATCTGCCTCATGGCTGCTCTAGTATGTGGGGGTCGGATACGTGGAGCTAAAAAGAATGGTGGTAGTGGAGGTATAGGTGCCTCATCCTCAGCTGGCACTAAGTCCTCAGGATGCTCAGGCTCAGGAATGTACACTGGTACATGGTCCTCAGGTACATACTCTGGAGAACGTGGTGCCTGCTCCAACAACTGTCGGGCAGCCTCCTCGTAAGGATCCTCAGATGGAATACTCCAAGATCGTGCCTCAGAGTGAACAGAAGTATAGGTAACGGCGGAATCAGCTGACATGACTACTGTGACCAGCAGAAATAACTTATATGAGTATATTAATATAAGACTATTATCCTTATATACGTAATATATTATAAACACGTATATCAATTTTGCATGTATATAGTCTAACCGACTAATGCAACAACTAGTATATGAATACCCCGTAAAAACCCTTTTGTATGTATGCAATGTTTGAAAACGGTTATAGTCCAGCAAAAACATTTTAACCTGGTTCTCTATAACCTTGGCTCTTGATACCAATCTGTAACACCCCCAAAATGGGTCGCAGCGGAATAAGGATCCGGGGCGTGTTACTTCAAGATCAACAGCACAAGATATATATAAGAACGACACAAAAGTCGTTTAAATTGATACATTGGATTTAAATAAAAGACATATTACAAAAGCTTATAGCTTTACTTGTTCTTTGTTTAATATTACAAAAGATAACATAGATTTCCCAAAACATGATGCACATAAATCTTTAACAGTGCAATCCAAAACATAATCCAATGCATCCTTGGCATCTCGTGCCTAATGACCTCCTGAAAACATTGCTTAAAACGTCAACAAAATTGTTGGTGAATTCATAGGTTTATGTATTTAAATTATGCAGGACCGCAAGATTTTCCCGTGATGTTACAACAGATGCCAACAATCACAAAACCAGATTATTGTTGCACTAAGCTCATGACACCGAAGCTCAACCTATATTTGCTATTTTAGCAGTTATTTGCCCGTACAGATGTTGTAACCCGCAACATCCAAGTCCGACATGGTCAACGTTCGTTCCCAGTGATAGCTAATCACCCAAACGGGGAGGTTAATCCCAATAGATCTATTTATATCATTCGCGCTCACATAATGTAATTCACAACTACATCTATGCAATTAACAGTTCATGAATAATGGGCTCAGGAGGGTTATCGCAACTTAGGCAAACACATAATCAATATATTACTTTCAACACTTGCGTCCAATTTATAAAACAAGCATGTTTCCACCCCAAATAATATCAAATCAGTAAAACTGTAAAAGTGGGGCTATGAACTCACCTTGAGTACAGATAGTCCAAATAATCACAGGTAAAACGTCACGCAAGACGATAAATGCAACCTATTTAAATTAAGGTCGTATAAGTACTGAGTACTTAATTTAATAACATTGAATATAATCTTATAGTTGTTACATCGTACTATCGTTCGGGCTATCATAAATAAAGAGGTCATGACATGACGTACGAGGAGTTTAGGACACTTTAAATCGTAAATCCAACAACTCATCGTTACGCCATCCGAAGAGGCCTCATTATGAAACTCCCTAGTAATATAGCACTTTGATAACCACTCAATATTCTATATAGCATAATCACCGACTAATCGTTTTAGTAAAATAATATTTATAAAGTGAAAATGTTTTATAAATATACTTTTCGTAAAAATGACCTAATTTGGTCGTTTTAAGCCCGTTGCTCGCGTTTCTTACGTCCACGTCTTCGTAGTAAGACGAGCGATCAAAATATTACATTTTCAAGTTTTTAAGATTCTGCGATGAATAGTAAAATTACTGTTCATGACAGCTCATTTGTCGTTTTAGGGTTTTAATTAGCGTAAACTTGTAATCGTAATAACTTATTCGTTTTAATCCCGATTTTAGTGATTCCTTCGAGTACGTTTTTGTTATTAAAAGAGGTATTATATTTTATAAAGTTCGTAATAGCTCCGTATTTAATGGATTCATTCCGAGACGTTCTCGTATTTGAAAGTTCTATATTTTTAGGAGGTTTACAAAAATATAACTTTCTGTCATGAATAGTAACTTTTATAAAAATAGTTTTATAAAAGTATTAATTGTCGTAAACTCGCGAAATTCATAACTCGTTCGTTATTAATTGAAAAATTACGATTCTTATCATTTTGGAATCCTAAAAATATGTGTTATTTGTTAAAAATATCCACACTTGCTGTTTATAATTTTTATAAAAATGTTTTTATAAAAATTTACTTACGACTTCGTTTATTAACGTATAACTCGTTTTTAACGTAACTTTTTCGTTATTAATCCGTTAAACAAGTTTCTTACCTTTTCGGAATCGTCGTGAAATGTATTATCTTATAAAAATATAAAATGGATATGTACATTTTCGAATTTTGGACAGAATGTTTGCTTGAGTTTGTTGAATCCATTTTTGATCTTTTCTTTATACTTTACCACTTTTGTATTTTACCACAAGTCTCATATATCATATATATTATAAATCATACCTATATTAAGTGTCCATTGTCCATCCAAGTCCTCATTTGTCCAAGTTACCCATGTTAACAAATCCATTAATATACTTACAAACCACAACTTTAATATTTACCATAATTTACTAGTTTTACATATGGCAACTTTTATATAATAACCATTAACATTCAAGCCTTCCCATCTTGTTATAACTTTATTTTAATGATTATCTAACATCAATATAAGTTCATAATTAACTTTAACATGTCTTATGTATTTCTTTAGCTTAAAACATATTTTGAAACTATGAAAACCCTAATTAATCCATAATCATGTTTACACCAAAACAATATGATACAACATTTTATCATTCTTTTCAACATGATGTAAGTAATAACACCACATGTATGTAAGTGTGTAAAATGATCATTTCAAGTATAAACTTCATTTTCATGAATAAAACCTAAATGGTGATTTAAGCTAAATACAATAATCATGTGCATAAAAAATGTAAATTATAAAAACATAAAGAGTTCAAGTGGACCTTATGAGGTATGATGATGATGATGTACAAGTACTAAACCCTTGTTTAGCCACAAAAACCAAGCTTGCACTTAAGAAACCCTAGCTTTCCTTAACTAAACCCTAGCTTTCTTTAACTTGAGAAATACTTGGAAATGGTGATTCAATGCTTGCAAATGCCTTAGTATATCTTAGAATAGGTGTACATAGAAGTGTATGGATTGTATAAAAATTGATATGGGTTTGTGTGGTTGCTTGGTGTATGCCGTGAGCTCAAAGAGAGGAAAAGGAGGTTGTGTTTGATTTTTTTCTAAGTGTTTTACTTGTAACTTTGGGTTTCGACGGAGGGGGCGGGGATCAGCTAAATTATATGTCATATAAGTAGGGGGTAATGGGGGGGTCTCAGTCAAGGTTAGGGGCACAAATAGACAGCTCATGGTGGGGTCATAGGAAATGGCTCATGGTCTTAGGTATGGCCATGGGTATGGTCCATTGAGTGCAAAGTAGGTGGTAGTGTGAGGGATGGTGTTGCATTAATGAAGTAAGGTGTATAGTTGACCAAATGGAAGAGTTTTTGGTATATCTTTGTGTACATTGCTAGATTTTCGGCATATAAGAGATATATATGATATATTTGAGTAAACTTTATGTATTGGGTATAAAAGTGGGTATTTGTTGAAGCGTAGAAAAGTTTTTGTGGTTCCGGGAGTGCCTAAACGCAATTTATCGCCCCGCGAAACGGTAATACACTAGTAACGGGGAGGATCCGATAGGGCGGAGAAGGAGGGATAAGATGAAGCGAGGAATTAATAAGATATCTCAAAATAAAGATAAGAACCGCATGGATTGATGTAAACATGGGGAGAGGAGCGGGAGATGTTTGATGCCCGTTTACATTGAACGCTAATTTTTAGCTTACGCGATTTAAACTTAATTCATGAAATCACAAGCAAACGCGTACAACACTAAAAATAAATAGTATATTTATCGACGTCGTCAATGACTTGAAAACACAGGGTGTTATATATTCCTGTTACAACACTAGAATCTAGTCCATCAACGGCATTGAAGATGACTGTGCGGGACGGCTCAACTTGGGACTGGGGGTAAGGGGGGAAGGAAGATTTGCGCGCAGGAGAGGGGAGGAGAATGATGTAAAAGTCCAGAAGATCTTCTGCTCGATAGGACTGCCCCAATAGAACATCAACTACCTTTTAGACGCAGTATGTTGATGCTCAATCAATGTTTGCTGCCATTAAAGCTAGATTTGGAGGGAATGAAGCAACAAAGAGGACTCAGAAGGCTCTACTGAAGCAACAGTATGAAAACTTCAATGCTTCAAGCTCAGAATCACTTGATTCTATCTTTAACAGGCTTCAAAAACTTGTTAGTAGATTGGCAATAGCAGGTTGTAGGGAGTTACCCTCCATAAGGGAAGGCTAAATATATATGATAGAGATGGAGAAGGAGTTATGTTTACCATCTGAGTGGGATTACACATAGTGTAGTCTGTATGAACAATACCCCCCGACTTTAATACTATAGGTTTGGATGATTTGTACAACAATTTTAAAATTGTTGAACAAAAGGTTAAGAGATCTACTGGTGCTATCAATGATGAAAAGAACTTGGCATTTCTAACCACTTCAGGTGCAAGCAGTACTAAAAATATTAATACTGTTAATCCTGAAGTTAGTACTGGTACCACCAAAGTTAATACTGCTAGTACTGAAACTAGTACTTTCCTGCTAGTTTTGGGAGTGATCACATGATTGTTGTCCGTTTCTATCCACACAACCACAAGGTCTGGCCAATTAGGTCCCGATGAAGATCTTGAGCAACTTCATGATGATGATTTAGAAGAAATGGATCTAAAGTGGAATATGGCACTACTAAGCATGAGGGCAAGAAAGTTCTATCAGAGAACTGGAAGGAAGATCATCATTGATGGAAGCAGTACTGCTGGATATGATAAATCAAAGGTAGAATGTTTCAACTGCCATAAAATGGGACATTTTGCCAGAGAATGCAGAGCACCAAGGAGTAAAGACAGACCATAATAATTGGGGAATCAAGGTAGCTCATCAAAGGCATAAGGATTGGAAGATGCTTCTTGAAAAGGTAATGTGTAGCTATAGATGTGCAGGATTTTGAATGAGGACATGGCAGAGGAATAAATTCAATCAAACATGGCTCTCATGGCACCTCATATTCTGAGGTATCAAATGATAAAATCTTGTTTGTCAAAATTATGAAGCTCCTAAAAGAAACAAGTATGATTGATTTAACTTGTTAAATTAGGATGATACTGGTTTTAAAGCTTCTACATACAGGAAAGAGGGTTTTATCAATTTTAGATGACAAAATCCTTAAATACAAAGAATCTGAAGTCCTTTTTTCTGAGGAAATTGCTTTGCTTAAAAGAAGTGTAGGTCACAAAGAGTATCTAATGGGATTACTTAGGACTGAACTTGAAAAGGTTAAGGAAGAAAAAGAGGGGTTTGAATTTAAGATTGCAAAGTTTGAAAAATCATCAAAAGACTTAGATCAGTTGTTAGCAAGTCAGATAACTAACAAGAGCAAAAAGGGATTTGGCTACAATGCTGTCCCCTCACCTCATCCCTTGATTCTTAATAGACCAACACCTTTAGACTTATCTTATTCAGGTCTTGAAGAATTCAAACAACCTGAAGTAAATGAGTATGGCCCTAGGGATTCAAGTGTAAAGCCTACCACTGGTTGTGATAAAGAGTCAGATAATTCTAAGGAGAATACTGATGACTCTTTAAAACAACAACAAAAGACTGATTCTAGCTCTGTTAAGTCTCCACTTAAGGTAGACAAAGATTGGAAAGAAAAGTTTTTCTGTCCTGCTAATCAAGTTAGGGAAGAAGAACCTAAGAAAGCTAGAGAGAATAATGATGCTCCAATTATTGAAGATTGGGTGTCAGATGATGAGGATGATGTTGAGCCTATCCCTAAGGTTGAAAAGAAAACTGTTATACCTACTGCTACTAAGAAAGAGTTTGTTAAACCTGAAACACCAGTTAGGAGGTCAGTTAGGTATGCAGAAATGTACAGGTCACAAAGACCTAGAGGAAACCAAAGAAATTGGAATGGTCAAAAATCCAATCAATTAGGATGTAACTTTGTTTTTAATAACAAGGCATGTTTTATCTGTGGAAGTTTTGATCACATTCAATACAGTTGTCCTAATGTACACAAACATATGGTTCCAAGAGCAGTCTTAATGAAGACTGGCCTAAAAACTGTTAATACTGCAAGGCTTGTTAATACTGTTAGGTCTGTTAACACTGGCAAACCTTTTAGTATTGCTAGGTCTTTTAATACTGTTAGGCCTTCTTATACTGCTCACCCAAAATCAACAGTTCATTATGCTAGACCAAGGACATATTTTCAAAATCAAGCACAATCAACAGTTCACAGGCCCTTTTACAAGAGAACAACATTAACAAAAAGGTCTTATAATCAAAATGTTAATACTGGTAGACAAAATGTTAATACTGGTAGGCAAAATGTTAATACTGTCAGGGAAAAGGGGTTTAATGCTGTTAAGCCCTCAGCATGTTGGGTTTGGAAACCCATCAAACCCAATGGTGCATCACTGGTTTTCAACAAATATAATTACATTGATGCACGAGGCAGATCCAAGTCAGTAATGGCTTGGGTCCCCAAAGAAAACTAACTTCATAAGTTTTATGTGCAGAGCAATTCACAACTAAATGATAAAGGATTTGTTGATAGTGGATGCTCAAGGCACATGACTGGAAACATAGCCCATCTTTCAGATTTCAAAGACTTTGATGGAGGTTATGTTACTTTTGGTGGAGGAGCACATGGAGGCAGAATTACTGGTACAGGTACTATTAAAACTGGTAATCTTGATTTTGATGATGTATACTTTGTCAAAGAGTTAAAGTTCAACCTCTTTAGTGTCTCACAGATGTGTGACAAAAAGAACTATGTTCTTTTTACTGACTCTGAATGTCTTGTCCTATCTCCTAATTTTAAGTTGCCTGATGAAAATCAGATACTTCTTAAAATTCCTAGACAGGATAACATGTACAGTTTTGATATGAAAAACATAGTTCCTAAAGATAGTTTAACTTGTCTAGTTGCAAAAGCTACATCTGAAGAATCAATGCTCTGGCATAGGAGGCTTGGTCATATAAATTTTAAGAATATTAATAAACTTGTCAAAGAAAATCTTGTAAGAGATTTGCCTTTAAAAAGATTTGAGAATGACCAAACTTGTGTTGCCTGTCTTAAAGGCAAGCAACACAGAGCCTCTTGTAAGACCAAGGCCTTTAATCCCATTACTAAGCCATTGTTTATGCTGCATATGGATCTCTTTGGTCCAACTTCTGTTAGTAGCTTAATGCATAAAAAGTACTGCTTAGTAGTCACTGATGATTATAGTAGATTTTCATGGGTTTTCTTTTTAACAACTAAGGATGAAACAAGTGAGATCCTTAAAATTTTTATCAAAGAAGTAGAAAACCTAGTGGATAAGAAAGTAAAAATAATCAGAAGTGATAATGGGACAGAGTTTAAAAACAAAGTAATGGATGCTTTCTGTAGGGAAAAAGGTATTAAAAGAGAATATAGTGTAGCTAGGACTCCTCAGCAAAATGGTGTAGCTGAAAGGAAGAATAGGACACTCATTGAGGCTGCTAGAACAATGTTAGCTGACTCTAAGTTACCTATCACATTTTGGGCAAAAGCAGTTTCTACTGCTTACTATGTACATAATAGGGTCTTAATAGTCAAGCCTCATAACAAGACTCCTTATGAACTCTTTAGAGGTTTTAAACCAGCTATAGGCTTCATGAAACCTTTTGGATGTCATGTTAGTATTCTCAATACCTTAGATAATTTGGGCAAGTTTAATGAAAAGAGTACTCGTATTATCAATAATATTGAAGCAGTTTGTGGTTTTATTCATTGTTCTTTGTTTGGTACTATTCCATTGATAAATACCTCTAGTGTATCAAAGTGTAGATTCCGCATACACTTTGATATACAAACAAAGTCTCATCTATTATTATTTTGGATTCATCCAAGGTAACATACACTTTACTAGGTAAAGAACCAATCAAGGCGTGGGATCAATTGCTTTTCCCTTGTCTTTTCTTATCCTTTCCTCTTCACTCCTTCTTTTGTAAGTAACAGTTCTTCCAGCAGTACTAATATTTTCCTCAGAAGTATTAACCACTAGAACTTCACTACTAGTACCTTTTTGTTGCTCCAGCAGTACTAACTTCAGAATTCCCTTTCTCACTACTTCCTTGATCTTGAATGACTTCAGTGGGAGTCACTTCTTAAATAATAGGTTCAGTTTCATTACTTGCTTTCTCTTGAACCTCTGCATCAGATAATTTCCTCCCCTATTTGGAAGAATCATCTTCAACATCTGCATCATCTTCAAAAAGGACAACCCGAGCTCCTTTCCTTGCTTTCCCAACCTTGACTTGAGTTTCTAATTTCTTTACCCTTAGAATGAGCTTAGTTACAGCAGCACTGTAAGTTAGCTTGGTCTTCTTCAAATCATCCTCCAAAACGCCAATTCTCTCAGAAAGTTTGGTAACCAAATTCGTCAATTCAATGAGTTTCACACTACCCTCATCACTTCCATATGAGTGAATAGCATGGAGAGGTGAGTCATAGGGTGTAGGAATATGTTGTTCTGTTTTAGGTGATGGTTGTGTTGGTTGTGATGGAGATGGGAATGATACAACAGTAGTGGTATGATCAGGTGAGTGTTTAGTTGAAGGTGCAGGTGAGTGTGAAGGTGAAGGTTCAGGTGAGGGTGAAGGTGAAGATGTGATTCTTGAAGGTGAAGTGGAAGGTTCAGAAACATTTAGCATAGTAGGGAATAAAGCAACTTCTTGGCCTGAATATCCCTTTGTAGGCCTCTTTATATTGTTGAAAACTTTGATGCTAAGAGAGGGTACAGGATATGTTCTTGAGTGTTGTTGAAGTTGTTTCCTCTGTATATCTAAGCATATTTGAATGAACCTAGGGTACATTAAAAACTTATGGGGGCTTGAAATATTGGACACCATATGCTCAAAAATCAACCTAGAAAAATTAAATCTCCTATTGGTAGCTAAACAGATAACAGCAATTGCAATGTTGCTACTAAACTGCTCCCAAGCAGTCTTATTTGGGCTTAGACAATGAAGAATAGTGTGAATAAGAAACCTCTATTGAGGTGAAAAAGCACCCTTTTGAAAAGTTAACTTATCTGAATCGGTGTGATATCCTATGAGTGCCAACTGCTCAAAAATCTCCGAGTTGGGTATAGAAGTAATACCATCATGATCATCCAACTTGAGATGTCTTCTTAAAGATGCTTCAGTGATAGTCATTAAGTGACCATCAATGGTAGCAGTAATCTAGACTTCTCTATTATCATCAGTAGTAGCTTCAGCAGACCTCCAAAATTGGTTGATAAAAGAGACATAAACATCTGGCTTCTTTGTGAGTGCATAGCAAATGTGACTTTGATTTAGGAAATCGATGACTTGATGAAACCCTTCACTTCTTGTAGATTTCTCTAAAAACGCTACCATGTTGTGCTTGTCACAAAATTCCAACTTTGCCATGAATAAAAGTATGAGGAATCGAGTGGGATATGATCAGTTATGAAGGAATTAATGCTGGAGAAAGTTAATTGAGATTATATAGAGAAAACATAGAGATATGGTTTGACCGACTTAAAGAGATTGAGGGTATCATGATTAAATCAAACGTATATATAGAAAGATCACGAAAGTACAATTGGTCAAACCCTATATCATAGGTATTTAAAGGAAATATCTCAACGGCTCTATTAATTAATGAAAAATTCTGTTAGGGCTCAAACAGTACTAACGGTCATCCAGCAGTACCAAATTTGGTCTAGCAGTAATAAAATAAGCCTAGCAGTATTAACTTCTCGAACAAAAGCAGTACAAACTCCAAAACATTTGTATCATTCAAAAATAGCTTCACACAATCTTTCTTTCTGTTTTTAAGCTCACATTTAATCTCTCAATTCTTTTAACTCACTTTGCACTCTATCTGTTTTTCACACATCTCTCATTCTGTTTTTAAGCTCACCAATTCTCTCTATTCTTTTGACTCACAAATTCACACAAAGTATAGTTTTTGGCAAACTACCAGCCATTAACAGATTTGAGTAGTCTTTACCAATAGCCGTTTGCTTTAGACTAGCTAATGCTTCATTGTAAAAACATGGTGCATTGAGAACCATATAGTTTTGAGTAAACTATCAACTATCAACGGATTTGAGAAGTCTTTACCAATAGTCGTTTGCTTTGGACTAGTCAATTCTTGATGTCTATTAAACATGGTGAACTGATGACCATTTGTTGTGTGGTGTTAAAACCACACTTTTTGAAACAAACAACATTCCTCCCCTCAAATAATGCATCATTGAGTAACCAATTTCATACTTCATTGCTTATCCTGAAAGAGTTAGCTCAAAACCAAGAAAAACATAATCTAACCATTTTTCTTGTTTAGCAGTACTAAATGTGACTAACAAGATTAACAGTGAGACATAGAAATAACTAGCAGTACTAACTATAAGTAACGGTTTTGACAAACAGTTTTAAATATAACTACGTAATCTAATTAAAACTATTATATTACTTTAAAAATACTGTAACAGTACTTGAACATTTAATAACAAACCATACAAAAATAAACAAGAAGATATGGGCATTTTATGGATTTAGTAATTCCAAAACTTGAGACCAATACTGAAATCATTCCAGCATCAAAAACCTTGTTGTAGAAGATCTGCTACAGTTATGTTCAGATGTCAATTCTAAACATTTGAATCAACTTTTACATTGCATCTCTATAAAATGATGCCTAATCTCTATATGTTTTGTTTTAGAATGTTGAATCAGGATTTCTATTATGCAGATAGTAACTATATTGTCAATAAAATAAACAGTACTCAGGAAATGTGTAACCCATAAGTCTGTAGATGGTTTTTGAACATCCAAGACCTGTCCTTAGCAACTTTACAGCCGACATATTTACCTCAGTTATAGAAAGTGGCAAACCACAATTTGTTTCTTGCCATTGCCAAGAGATTAGCGTATTTCCTAAAAATGACAACCTCCAGTGGTTGACCTTCCTATCTTGTGTAGCTCCACAAAGTCACTGTCAGTGTAAGAACTAATTCCAATGGAGAATACCTATAGAATACCAAAGGTCCTAAAGATGGTTTTTCTTTAAGTATCTAAAGCATTTCTCTTTAACAGAATGAGATGGGATGTCTTTGAGAAACCTAAAACCTTGCACATCCCCACTGCAAACATGATATCTGCATGGATGCTGTAAGGTACATCAAAATCCTATCATAATCTATAAAGATTTCATCAACTTCCCAGCGATCTCCATCTTAAACCAAAGGTTTTTCCAAATCGTGTTGAGTAGAGGGAACGTCACATTTGTGTAGTTATACTTTCATCAAAATCCTCATGACATATTTATCTTGACTGATAAAAATGCCTTTCTTTTTTTGTTGGACCTGTAATCCCAAAAAGAAGATAAGTTCTCCCATAGAACTCATCTGAAACTTATCCTTCATAAGCTTCTTAAACTCATCACATAACTCCTTCTTTGTAGATCCAAAGATAATGTCATCCACATATATTTGAACCAGCAAGATATGTCCCTGTTTTCTTTTGATGGATAATGTTTGGTCAATCTTTCCTCTTTGAAAACCATTGCACAAAAGATAATTGGCCAAAGTGTCATACCAAGCTCTTGGTGCTTGATGCTGTCCATATAATGCTTTCACTACCTTATAGACTTTATCAGGATGGTTAGGATCTTTAAAACCTGGAGGTTGACATACATAGACCTCCTCTTCAATCTGACAATACAGGAAAGCACTTTTTACATCCATTTGGTAGACCATAAATCCCATATAAGAAGCATAAGCCAGGCCCATTCTGATGGCCTCAATTCTAGCCACAGGTGCAAAGACTTCATCATAGTCTATGCCCTCTTCTTGAGTATGTCCTTGAGCAACAAGTCTTACTTTGTTTCTGATGACTATCCCCCTTTCATCTTTCTTGTTTCAGAATACCCACTTTGTACCAATTGCTCTATGACCTTTAGGTAAATCCATAAGAATCCAGACCTTTTGCAGTTTGAACTATAGAAGTTCCTCCTGCATAGCTTCTACCAATGCTAGATCACTAAGAGCTTTAGAAACTCTTATTAGTTCTTCCTGAGAGAGGAAACAAGCAAAAAAGACATATATGAAGGTCCTGATGAGACTTTCCTTCATAGATAGCACTAAGAAATCCTTGTTCAGAATAAGAAGTTTTCATCCTTCTTGTTTGAACATATGACTGCACATCACCAATCACATGCTTAATTGGGTGATCTTTGTGAATTCTTGTATGAGGAGTGTATAGGAACTGCTGAATAAGAATGTAGTAATTTCCCCAATTCCATTTCTTGGTCTCCACATTGTGTTTTTCATTCAGATGCAGGAATAGGTCCTACCAAGTCTTCAGGAGTAGCAGTATTAGCTTCAGGGAGAGTAGTACTAACTTCTCTACTACCAGGATTAATTTCTTGTCCTGCAGTATTAACTTGTTGATCAGCAGTACCATTATCCTTAAGACTGCTATCATCATGAGACTTTTCTATAGTATCATTCTCATCATGTAAGTCATCTTTATCTTCTATTTGAGCATCAGCAACAGTTCTTGGTGAAGCATCACCAAAATATGAAGCATCCTTCCAAATTGGCATTATTATGCAATCTTGATCTTGTTGAGAAGATGGACTAGACTTAGAAACTCCTTGTATATCTGCAAAGTCATTAGAAAATGTTCCTGCAACCACTTTGCCATAATTCATTGATTAGGTTAGAGAATCAATATCAAACAGCCACTTTGGACCATTTCCTTCTATCATAGGCTTATTCTCTAAGAACCCAATATGCAGGTTTTCCTGAACTTCTCTGGTTCTAATGTTGTATACCCTAAAAGCTTTGCTACTTAAGGAATAACCGACAAAGAAACCTTCATCACTCTCCTGCACCTTCAACTGAACACTCACCTGGTCATACCACTGCTGCTGTATCATTCCCATCTCCAACACAACCAACACAACCATCACCTGAAACAGAACAACATATTCCTACACCCCATGACTCACATCTCCATGTTGTTCACTCACATGGAAGTGATGAGGGTAGTGTGAAACTCATTGAATTGACAAATTTGGTTACCAAACTCTCTGAGAGAATTGGCGTTTTAGAGGATGATTTGAAGAAGACCAAGCTAACTTACACTGCTGATGTAACTAAGATCATTCTAAGGGTAAAGAAATTAGAAACTCAAGTCAAGGCTGGGAAAGCAAGGAAAGGAGCTCGGGTTGTCCTTTCTGAAGATGATGCAGATGTTGAAGATGATTCTTCTAAATAGGGGAGGAAATTATCTGATGCAGAGGTTCAAGAGAAAGAAAGCACTGAAACTGAACCTATTATTCAAGAAGTGACTCCCATTAAAGTCATTCAAGATCAAGGAAGCAGTGAGAAAGGGAATTCTGAAGTTAGTACTGCTGGAGCAACAAAAGGTACTGTAACACCCCCAAATTGGGTCGCAGCGGAAAAAGGGTCCGGGGCGTGTTACTTCTCAGATCAATAACACAAGATAATATAAGAACGACCAAAAAGTCGTTTAAAACTGATACATTGGATTTAATAAAGTATGTGTTACAAAAGCCCGAAGCTTTACTTGTTTACTTGTTATTATTACAAAGATTTCCAGCCAAAATCCAATGTTTTAAAAATCCGGGCTAACCATAGTCAATTTTTGAATGAAACAAGGTAATGAAGCAAGGTTAAAAATGACATGATGTAATTGAAACATAATCATCGATTGGAATAGTGTGGCTAAATTACTCGCAGAGAATGAGCAGTTACATAAAGAAAAAGAGCACTTGAAACAGACTTACAAAGATCTTTTTGATTCTATCAAAAGGACACGAGTTCAGACCAAAAACCAGAATGACTCTTTAATGGAACAACTGAACAAAAAGTCTAATGAAAATGCTGATGTACTAGCTCAGATTCAGAAAAAGGGGTTTGCAATTGCAGCATTAAAAAATGAGTTAAGGAAACTAACAGGAAATAGTGTGAATACTAAGTTTGCAAAGCCATCAATCTTGGGAAAACCGGTTGGACAACCACTTCAAAACCATTTCCGTGTTAGACAACCGACTGCGTTAAAGTCTGACAAGAACTAAGAATTTCAAAACCACGGTTTGCCTCCCAAGTTGATGTGAACAACGACTTGTCAAAACCAGTCACTACACATTATCTGCCTAAGAGAAGAGAATCTGCCCCTGCAAAACCTCATTACATGATTGCAACAAGCTCATCTAGGTATAGCTCAAACGACATTGTTCATAATCACTACCTAGAGGAACTAGAAAAAGAACAGAATTTAGGATCCATAGAAATTATTTTGACTCCAAACATTTGTTCTGCTCGGCATGGTCAGTAATGTGTCTTTATTGCAATCATGACGCTTGTGTATATAACAATTCCTGATTAGAAGTCAACTCGCGTGCTATGGTACCATCTAATATGACAACAAACAGAAAAACAAACCTGTAGAGCAAATAAGGGTTGCAACGAAACAAAAAATGACAGATCCCAATAGGACTAGGTTTTCAATCAAAAAGGACTACACTATGTGCATGAGAAAATAACAAGTCCTAGATCCTTGTTTAGGTGGAACCAACGGGTAGAATTTCAGATGTTTGTCTTAGATGGGTTCCAACAGGAAAGACATTCACCCCTAGCACAACAAAGGTTAAAAGTGAACCCCCAAATGGTTCAAATGCAGATATCCCTAACCAATGTGAAAGCGAACAAGCTCTTAATGTCAGTGCAGGGTACTCTCTTAAGTATAGGTACACATCGTTCAATCCTACAGAGGAAGGACTCAGAGTTTGGTTGCGAAAAAGAAAGATATCTCAGAAAACAGGGCTTCAAGGAATTTTGATCTGATGATCACAAAATGACGTTTGAACAACGCAGTTCAAGCCTCGGTCATCAATGTCTAATGACGTTTGAACACAACAGTTCAAGCCTCGGTCGTCAACGATAAATGGTGTCTGCTGAAAATAACACTTCAGGCCCCGTTCCTCAATGTTCAAATGACGTTTGATCGCAGCAGATCAAGCCTCGGTCTTCATAGTAATGACGTCGTTCTCAACAGTTCATGCCTCGTTCTTCATCAAATGATTCTGATCATACGTTCAGAACTCGAATTCAACGACACAGCAATGACAGTCAAGTTCAAGCTGGTTTCCAAAAGGTGTGTCTTAAGCAACACAAGACAGCTATCACGAAAGTGTTGGAAATTACTTATTCCACCATCAAATAGCAATGCTGAGGACAACAGGTAAATAAATACAAAATCAGAAAAACAGAAATTTCCAAAAAGATTCTTCTCGACATGTCTCTTGGAATCGATAACATTTACGTGCTTAGAAATGTCGATTAACATTGACACGGGTGTGTAAATGAAGTTCGAGCGAGAGTTGCAAATAGTTTCAAAACATGTCATTTCTAATTTTCTAAATGGCTTATGTGCAAATGTCAGTACATAACCCGGACTTCAAATAAAGGAAGGTTTATAACTTATCCTCACAACGAGAAAATTAACGTTTCTTGGTCTTGAGCTGTTCTTACAAGACATTCAATATTTTTAGCTCAAGAAAAAGGATAGTGTACGTTTCAGTGCGCTTACCCTTACCGTTAGAAGAGAAGTCCTCTAACATCTGGTTTTTCAAAAAGTTGAACACAATTTTTCAAGAATTTCTCGATGACAATTCATAATCTTTCAAATTGTGTGTTCAACACTCCAACCCTCACAATGTTTTCAAAAGACAACAATTTCTCAATTGGTCCTATTTTTGAGGGGGAGTTTTTCGAAAAACAAAGTTTTAATGTTTTTGGATACATCAACAACGACAACTCTTATGTATTCAAAACATTATCAAAATGTTCCAAACCATTCATGCTGATAATATTTTCTCCATAGAATTTTCAAGACATATTTTAATCACAAGGTATTTCAAAACTAAGTGTTTAATTATTTTAAATAAGGAGAAAATGTATTTAAAATATGATCAATCGATCAATGGTGATGAAAGTAAGAAAAGGTTTTTTGTTCGATCTTATACACAACAACATTTAATTTCACGCCGATTCTGAAGTATAAGGTGTTAGGTTAAGAAATCAATCTAATGGATCCAACCAGAACAGGAGGATTACCCAAGGATATCAAGTTCGAAATCGCAGTCTGTGGTATGATTGAGATTAATATTATAGGGAATAATGCCGACTAAGATTGAGCTAACACTGGAACAATCAAAACAAGGTGTTAGTAATGAGTCTGGTAAGCATGAAGGCGTAGTAAGAATGAAAAAGACTATTGTATGGATAAAGGGTCTAATGAAAGAAGGCCTCCACACAACTTAAGGCTGAAACCGGGTCAATGAATATGCTGTTCAGAATCACAATCTTGATTGCTGACATTGAACACGGACATATGGACCCAGTGATGCAATGCACAACCCCTTCCCAGCATTCGGGTTTCTCTCAATGAATCTTGTCTCATTTGTTCACAGAGATACCACAGTTATCTATTGACATCTCACTCCGTGATCGGTGATATGAATAGGTAGGCAATATGCTCTAGCTCGTGTACTAAAAACCAAAAATTCACTAAGCGAGTCTAGAGCCATAGATCATAAAATCCACGTTAGGACACATTCCATTTCAAAACACTTGTTTGAACATCAATCAAGTTCACAAGATGTTATCATGAGTTACTACGCAATATCATTGTGATATTTGCAGATACATTCCGAGTGATACTAATGTATTTCACAATGAAGTGGAAATCCTGCTTGAGCCAGCATCAAACAAGCTCTTGGTAGGTGACTTGCGAGATTCTATATGAATCAAACTTGTGACAACTGGATATCGATTTGGTCCAGTAAATGAATTGACGGTTGATGAATTTTGATAAAAACATGACACTCTCGATGTGTTACAAAAACTCTTTAACGAGTGACACGTCGATTATTTCAAATTCATTTTCTTGTTTTATCACTAACGTTAAAACCTGCAGGTCACGGTGGTAACGGCAACCTCAATGCCTATTCAAATGCTCAATCTACGAAGTCAAACTATCTAGAAAGCTCAAGATTTAAAGACAAAGACTTCCGCTAACTCTGATTTAAAGCTTTCAAGATAATGCAAAAGTATGAGCATATTGGTCAAAGACACAAGATCGCAAGATGGCAAAGACGATAAAGACAATGACAAAGGCTCAAAGTCAAGATCGCAAAGCATGAAGGAAAAACCTACAACAAAGAACAAAGATAAAGACCATGCACTTCGAAGCTTTAAACAACAATAAGCAATCTCATGATCTCATAAGGAGTGTCATCAATGAACTCACTTGGGGAGTTTTAGCCGCAATTTTATTGAGGCAATAAAGGAAGCTAGTTCCCGTGTTTAAGAACCTCACTTCGGGGGAGATTTTTTGCCTTCAATTTATTGAGTCAATCAGGATGGTTCGGTCACTCTACGATGGGAAATTCGGTCTTTAATTAGTTAATGTTGTAATAGGAAAGTATCGGGAATCGGGCTCGATAGTTAATCTAATATTGTATATGTTTTGGGTTTAATCCCAAGCAAAACCCGAGCCCGGGTCCTAGTTAAATATCCCGCGCTGTGCACTATTAAGTGTCGGGGTTTATAAGGAAACTTTTCCACTTGGAAAAGTAAGTTGTTCAAAATATCTAAATATATCTTTTCTCTTTTCTCTCTCAATTCTCTCTCTAGTTTCTCTCTCTAGAACAACTATCTCTTTCTCATTTCTAGTTACGATTCGTGATCGATTGTATGAGTGAAGTGTTAACGGAGTTCTACCAGTAAAATGCTTTATTATTCTGTTGGACTGTAAACCCAAAAAGAAGGTAAGTTCTCCTATAGAACTCATTTGAAACTTATCTTTCATAAGCTTCTCAAATTCATCACATAACTCCTTCTTAGTAGATCCAAAGATAATGTCATCTACATATATTTGAACAAGCAAGATATGTCTTTTGTATCTTGATGATAATGTTTGGTTATCTTTCCTCTTTAAAAACCTTGCACTAAAAGATAATTGGCCATAGTGTCATACAAGCTCTTGGTGCTTGGATGCAGTCCATATAATGCTTTCCTTATCTTATATACTTAATAGGTATGATCAAGACTCTTCAAAACACGAGAGAGTTGACATACATAGACCTCCTCTTCAATCTGACCATACAGGAAAGCACTTTTTACATCCATTTGGTAGACCATAAATCCCATATAAGAAGCATAAGCTAGAACATTCATATTGCTCAATTCTAGCTACAGGTGCAAAGATTCTCATTGTCATGCCTCTTTTGAGTATGTCCTTGTGCAACAAGTCTTGCTTGTTTCTGAATGACTATCCCCCTTTCATTCCTTTCTTGTTTTTTGTATACCCAATTTGTACCAATTGCTCTATGACCTTTAGGTTAAATCCATAAGAATCAGGACTTTTTGCAGTTTGAATATAGGGTTCCTCCTGCATTGATATCTACCCATGTGGATCCACTAAGAGTCTTTAGAAACCCCTTTTTGGTTCTTCCTTGAGAGAGGAAACAAGCAAAAAGACATGTATGAAGATCCTAATGAAGACTTCCTTCATATATTGCACTAAGAATCTAGTTACAGAGTAAAAAGTGGTAATTCTTCTTTTTGAACAGATGACTGACATCACCAATAAACATGTTCATTTGGGTAATCTTGGTGAATTCTTGTGGAGGAGTGGTAGGTACTGCATAAGATAAAGGGCATGTTCCCAATTCAATTTCTTGGTCCTCTACTTGTGTGTCTTCAGATGCATGACTAGGTCCTACCAAGTCTTCAGGAGTAGCAGTATTAACTTCAGGGACATCAGTACTAACTTCTCTACTACCAGTATTAATTATTGGTTCTGGACTGTATTAACTTGTTGATCATCAGTACCATTATCTTTAAGACTGCTATCTTCATGAGACTTTTCTGTAGCATCATTCTCATCTTGTAACCCATCATCAGCATCAGTTCTTGGTGCAGCATTACCAAAATATGAAGCATCCTTCCAAATTGGCATTACAATGCAATCTTGATTATCTTGATCTTGTTGAGAAGATGTACTGGGATTAGAAAACTCCTTGTATTCCTGCAAGTACATTAGAAAAAAGTTCCTGAAACCCACGGGTAAATAATTCATTGATTGAGTTAGAGAATCAAGATCTAACAACCACTTTGGGACATTTCATTTTATTCATGGGCTTATTCTCTAGAAACCAAATTTGGAAGTTTACCTGAAACTTTTGGGTTCTAGTGTTGTATATACCCTAAAAGCTTTCCTACTTAAGGAAATATCCAACTCAAAGAAACCTTCTCACTTTTCATACATACTTGCCCAAATTATCTAAGGTATTGAGAATAGTACATGACATCAAAAGGTTTCATGAAGCCTATAGCTAGGTTTAAAACTCTATAGAGTCAAAGGAGTCTTATTATGAGGATTGACTATTAAGACCCTACAATCTTTGTTATTTTGGATTCTTCCAAGGTAACAAACTCTTTACTTCATAAAGAATCGATCAAGGCGTGGGATCAACACCCTATATCATAGGTATTTGGCGGAAATATCTCAACGACTCTATTTATTAATGAAAAATTCTGTTAGGGCTCAAATAGTACTAACGGTCATCTAGCAGTACCAAAGTTTGGTCTAGCAGTACTAAAATAAGCCTAGCAGTATTAACT
The DNA here is from genome assembly GCA_026074375.1 of Tanacetum coccineum. Classification (NCBI taxonomy): domain Eukaryota; kingdom Viridiplantae; phylum Streptophyta; class Magnoliopsida; order Asterales; family Asteraceae; genus Tanacetum; species Tanacetum coccineum. Next base: position 1,605 of record BQNB010005250.1, on the reverse strand, counting down.
TCTCCACCAAAAGCAGTTAAACTCCAAAGTTTTGTATTATGCAAAAATAGCTTCACACAATCTCTCTTTCTGTTTTTAAGCTCACATTTTATCTCTCAGTTCTTATAACTCACTTTGCACTCTGTCTATTTTTCACACATCTCTCTTTCTGTTTTTAAGCTCACATTTTCTCTCTATTCTTTTGGCTCACAAATTCACACAAAGTATAGTTTTTGGTAAACTACCAGCCATTAACAGATTTGAGTAGTCTTTACCAATAGCCGTTTGCTTTGGACTAGCCAATGCTTCATTGTAAAAACATGGTGCATTGATAACCATATAGTTTTGAGTAAACTATCAACTATCAATGGATTTGAGAAGTCTTTACCAGTAGCCATTTGCTCTGGACTAGTTAATTCTTAAGACATGGTGAACTGATGACAATTTGTTGTGTGGTGTTAAAACCAACACTTTTAAGAACAAACAACATTCCTCCCCTCAAATAATGCATCATTGAGTAACCAATTTCACACATCATTGCTTATCCTGAAAGAGTTAGCTCAAAACCAAGAAAAATATAATCTAACCATTTTTCTTGTTTAGCAGTATTAAATCGTACTAACAGGATTAACAGTGAGACATAGAAATAACTAGCAGTACTAACTATAAGTAACAGTTTTGACAAATAGTTTTAAATATAACTAGCAGTACTAATTATAACTAGCCTCCGTATGCTCCTCCACCAAAAGTAACATAACCTCCATCAAAGTCTTTGAAATCTGAAAGATGGGCTATGTTTCCAGTCATGTGCCTTGAGCATCCACTATCAACAAAGCCTTTATTATTTATTTGTGAATTGATCTGTACATAAAACTGATGAAGTTAGTTTTCTTTGGGGACCCAAGCCATTACTGACTTGGATCTGCCTCGTGCATCAATGTAATTATATTTGTTGAAAACCAGTGATTTGGGTTTGATGGGTCTCAAAACCCAACATGCTGAGGGCTTAACAGTACTAAACCCCCTTGCCCTGACAGTATTAACAGTTGATCTAAATGGCCTAACAGTATTAAAACACCTTTTTTGTTAATGTTGTTCTCTTGTAAAAGGGCATGTGAACATTTGATTGTGCTTGATTTTAAAAATATGTCCTTGGTCTAGCATAATGAACTGTTGATTTGGGGTGAGCAGTATAAGAAGGCCTAACAGTATTAAAAGACCTAACAGTACTAAAAGGTCTACCAGTGTTAACAGACCTAACAGTATTAACAGGCCTTGCAATATTTACAGATTTTAGGCCAGTCTTCATTAGTATAGCTCTTGGAGCCATATGCTTGTGTGCACTAGAATGAGAGGTTTTAGAATAGTAGTCATTATCCTTTTTGTTATAATTATTTCCAGTTACTATTCTTTTGATCAGTTGGTTAGGAAAGCTGTATTAAATGTGATCAAAACTTCCACAGTTAAAACATGCCTTGTTATAAAACATAAAGTTACATCCTAACTGATTTGATTTTTGATCATTCCAATTCCTTTGTTTTCCCCTAGGTTTGTGTGGCATGTACATCTCTGCATACCTAACTGACCTTTTAACTGGTTTTTCAGGTTTAACAAACTTTATCTTAC
>BQNB010005249.1:0-103079 GCA_026074375.1 Tanacetum coccineum | reverse complement strand
TGGCCACATTAACGTATGCAACACATTTACCATTTGACAACTTTAGTCTTTTAAGTCTATTCCATCTTATTTGTGACACATCATATTTTCTATAACCATTTACACAATATATAACCTTATAGTTTGACTACCGGGTTTGACTAACCAATCACATAACATCTTTAAACTTATAAAAGTCATAGTCAAACTATTCCAATAGCATTCTAGTAATTAAATACTTTTAAACGGGTTTTGGGGTGTTACACTCGAGGGCTCAATCTTGGGTGCTACAAGACCACATCTTACGTGACAGTGGCATATGCGGTATAGATGATGATTATGTTTCTGCTTTAGCTTGTCTACGTGATACAATTCCAAGCTTTGATTTTAGTTGTTTCGCTAATAAGGACACCGCCCCCTCTAAATCCCAACAAACACTAACGAGTGCCCTTTTTAGTGAAATGGTCAAGGATATGGAAGTCCACTTTGACATGATTGTGAGGCAGATTACGGTTTTTGAGTGTCTACGCGCACCACATGCTCAAGATTTCCTACTAGCTATCCCCATAGATGGGCTCAGTCAACATATGTCCCCAGTGGAATATCGTACAATCCTTAAGTATCGCCTCATGGTTCCCTTATTTTCGGTTGATGCTATATGCCTTGTTTGTCGCAAGGCATGTTTGGATTCCTTTAGGGAAAATGCGATTCATTGTAAAGAGCTCTCGGGATTCAAGTAACGACACAATATGGTTAGGGACGTTCTTTTTGACGTATGTAGGCGTGCATGTATCTCCGTCAAGAGAGAAGCAACCGTAAACTTTCTGAAGGACCCGTCAGATGGAAGATCTACACTAAGTCCGGCTAACATTTTGGTTTTTGGATGGGTTGGAGGGAAACATGCGTGCGTGGATCTGACTGGGGTTTCTCCTCTTGTGGGTTGAGTAGTTGAGGTATTATAGTAGGTCAGGCTGCCTTGAAAGCCGGCTCATGCAAAGTGACGAAACACGAGAAAGCATGCATTGAAAATCATCACGCGTTTATTCCTTTCGCATTTGATACCTTCAGTTTCCTTGCACCTGAGGCGGTGGAGCTTCTCAATAGAGTTTAGCGGGTCATGAACAGTAATGTTATGACGCCTATATATACAAATGTGGTTTTTTATAGGATTAGCTTTGCAATCCAAAAAGGGCTAGTGGCGCAGCTTGTTGCCCGTTTGCCTTCCACAAATATGTAAATAATATTATTTTTGAAATATTCAAATATTTAGTTAAAATACCCCCTCCTCCAGTAACGGCTGTTAAGTAACGATCGTTAGTTTATTTTTTTTTAGAATTTACGAAAATAGTCCTTGGGATCGGTCGTTACTTAATGACCGTTAACTTTTTTTTTTCATTTTACAAAAATAGCCCTTGAGGTTATCAGTCCGTTAGCCATAATAACATTGAAATATTGCAACGACAACAAAAATCACCACCAGATCCACTTCTGCCAACCCAAAACGACGCCCGCTAATCGTCCCGTAGCGAAGCACGAGTCTACATCTTCGTTCATAAAAAAATAAGAGGTTTTGTGAGAAAAACCAAGTCGTTTATCATTTATGAAATACTAATTCATACCTTAAGTTGAAGGGAGTAAAGTTAACTTTTGAGATAAATAAACCAAATATAATATTCCCTCCGTCCCATTTAAATTGTCGTCATTACTATTTTTGTTTGTCCCAAAACCTTGTCCGCTTTCTTAATTAAGGTGTTTATATTTATTAAATTTATAATTTTACTCATCTCATTCATTATTGTAAGGAAAATAATTCCTACATTTATTGCATTTAATAGGGTAAACTTGTCATTTTAATAAATATACGTCCATATTCATTGAATCTATCATAAAATAAACCTTTTTTGTTGGATGCCAATTAAATGGGACGGAGAGAGTATTGTATTATGCTGTACCTCATTTCACTAAGGTGTTGTTTGTTTATTAAGATGCTCTAAATCTGAATTTGATTTGCACATCTGAATCTGAATATTCGGTAGAAAAGTCTGAATCTGATTTCCATCTTAATCTGAATAAGTGGTTGAGAAATCTGAATCTGAATAAAATAAAACTGTTTGTTTTTGTAAAAATATCTAGATGTGTTAAACTATAGTTTTTACAATTTAAATATAAAACGATTGCATTTGTATAAGAAATAAACTTCATTAAATAAAAAAACAAATTTTATAATATAATCGATTTAAAGTTTGAATTGAACTTCTTAAAACGATTAACTAAATGTGTCACGTTAGAATTGAAATGTATGAGTCCGAAACCGTACCCTTCAATTTGAACAAAATATGAGTTGACACATATCATCTTATATACTCTTTATCTAACAAAACATATGTAATGATTGTATATAATACTTTTAATACAAAAGATAAAGGTGAAACAAGAAAAATAAAATCAAGAAATAAAAAAAACAAAAAAAAATCATAACAAAGTAGAAAAAAAGTAAGAAAAAAAGACATTAAGAGGTGTTAAGACACCCCCTTCACATCTAGTTCAGTAAGAGGTTTATGCCTCCTACTGCCTCTTAATGACCAGAAAAAAACAAACACTCTTAACACGGCTAGCCTCTTACTGCCTCTGGATGACTTGAAAAAAACAAACAGTCTTAAAGACTCAAATGTCTGACCGCGTCTGAATGAGTCAGATTAAGATGCTGTTAAGAGGCATTTCTGAAAAAACAAACATTACCTAATATGAAGTCCGATGCTTAAGAACTTGTTTTAAATGTCCAAGTTGAAAGTTTATAACCATTTACAAAAGCGAAAACTGGAACTATACACACACCTGCAAGATTATTTGAGCGTAATCTGTTATGTTTATTTGAACATGAAACAATCTCAATCTTCTGTTTTTACGTGAATAAAAGAATATGTAAAACTATAAGCTGAAAGAATATAAAAAAATTCTCTTATATAAGAGTGTGAGGTGCAAACATTATAAGTCTCGTTATTGGGCGTTTTTGGGACCTATAACACCGCCAACCGCACCGTTGGTGGTGTTATATGTTCTTGCGCTATGCTGGTAAAGTACATTATCTGAATATGTTTTTTAGTCTAAAAGTGGAATGAGTGGCTTTTTGATAATAAAACTGAAACTCACGGGCACCCATGGATATAACCAAAGCTAAGAGTGATTAGTTGTGATTTTTTTATAAATGTATTATAAGGAAAAAAATGAAAGAAAAATAATAATACGATTTCGGTTAAACTGATTGGTATTTAGTGAAAACCACATCCAATTTTCAAATATTGATCAACTAATTAAGCAATAACTAGAAACACAATGCATGAAACCGAGTGCATTTAAAAGATTGAGTGCTTTTCTTTTATGAAAATTAACATTACAAATCAAAATTATTTGGTCCCGTGACATGGCGAGACCTCCTAGTACCATATCCGCTTATACGTATAACATGTTATAGCTTAGTAGAATGTGTTTTTAGGTTATTTGGATTTCCGATTCGACATTGCGAGCCGACTTATCTTAGAGCGACTACCTTTTTAGATAGCGTGAAGTCGACGCAGATAAACTTTCATGGTCATGAAAAGATTAATCTTTTCCCTGTTAGATTAGCACGGGGAGCGGTCGTGCCAAACTCCTCGTGCCAAACTCAAAAAGTGGTGCCACGTCAGCAAAATGGAGTTTGGCACCAGAAATGCTATGGCACCAGAATTCAGTGGCATTGGTTTGGCACCAGAATTCTGGTGCCAAACTTTTTATTTTTTATTTTTTTTAATTAACTATTATTTAAATAAACTTATTAAACTAAAATAAAATTCATTAAAATTAAAACATTACATTAAAAAAAATACATAAATTAAAAGACATAAATTAAAATGCATAAATTAAAAGACATAATTTAAAAAACATAAATTTAACGGCGTCGGTCGACTAGTTTGGTGGTAGATATTCGGCTCGGATTCGTTCCTTTTGGGCGTTGATGATAGCGGCGTAGGTCGGATCCATCCCGCTTGTGTCGATTTGGAGAACTTTCATGTCCTCCGCAATCTTTTGAGCTTGAATCAACCGTCTTCGGTCTTCGCTCTCTTGCGAGAGCACTTGCATTTTGGCCTTGCGGTCTAAGTCGTATTGTTCCGCCATGAACTCTTGATAAGCGACCGGGTTAGAACCGGAGCTAGCGGTCGAGTTAGAACCGGAACGTTGACTTTTAGCAATTCGTTGCAACCCGGGTGGCCGAGGCAACTCATCATCTCCAAAATGGTCCGGTTCCTTGTCGGTACCCCGAAGACGACTTCTTCGTTGCAAAGTCGATTCGGGGTTTTTCCACTTGTGCCTATCTTTCAAAAAATTCCAAGCACTCCGGTGCTTAAACTCACCCCCGACGATGGTTTCATACAATTGGAGCACCCTCGCCATATGGTTCTCATCGTTCTCCCCACTATGAGCAAGCGTTTCCTCATACAATTGGTTAAACTTCATAACCGCGGCATTCATTGGAGTCCACTTGCCCGTCAACATGTTCTTTGTACGCTCTTGGAAGCCTTTTTTGTTAGCTTCTTGATTGTACACATCTAGGATTTTGTACCAAAAAGTCGCCAACTTTTGATCACACCCGGTTTTTGGATCCTCGGAAATTTGAATGAAACTTTCCGCCAAAAGCAACTCCTCGGCTTGGGTCCACGCATGTCGAATTCGTCCTTCTTTGGTTTCTTTCTCAACTTCCACATCTTTTCCTTTGTTTCTTTTTGCTACCGACTTCTTACGACCGCGGTTAGGCTTCGACGTCGGGGTTGGAAGCGGTTCCTCTTCTTCTTCTTCGGTTTCGTCAACTAGGTGGTGAGATTGTTGCTCGGAATGTGGTTGGGAAGTGGTGAATTGGTTTGATTGTTGTTGTTTGTTCATTTGCATTTGCATTTTAAATTGGTGAAACAACATTTGTTCTTCTTGATTAGAATATTAAGGTTGGAAATTTGGATAGTAAGGCATTTGGGTGAATGAAGGTTGAGTGGAACCGCCCGGATTCGAAGACGACCCCAGAATTTGGTTGGTTGGGTCGATAAGCATGCCGGAAATCCAATTCAGGTTGGGATTCAATTTTTTGAGTGAAAGATGAGAGAATTGGTATAGAAATTGTGTGTGAAGTTATAAAATATAAATGGGGTATTTATAGGATTTTTAAATGGGTAAAAATAAGGTTTTGGGGGTATTTTTTCAAAACCCCGCTCCCCCAATGGCTCCAAACAACTACTTTTTCAAAAAAAAAAAAAAATTATTTTGCGTGGGCTGTTGGCCACGGCGCGAGAGAGCTTGGCGCGAACCACGGAGTGGTGCGCCATGGCTCAATTTCGCGCCATAGCTTGGCACGACCACTCTGATTGTTGTCAATCATCCTTATCTCATTTACATATTAAACATCTCAAATAAAAGAATTCAAGGGCATGACTAACATTCATAACCAAAGTCAAAATTTTCTGCTCCAAGTTCCGTCTATTGCGAAAATATTAGTTTCCTTTCACACGTCTATATAATTGGTATCCTACCGTACAAATTCCTAGTTCCCTAAACCAGAAGACCTGTTCTTTGGAGGCTGCTCGGGTTGATATTATTGGCATGTGTTCACAAACATGCAAGGTGTCAGAACTTCATGTGGGTTGGGTTTTGGTTCACATCAGAGTACTGGGTTCACGATGGAAGTTGATATTGTTTCGAGTTAGTATTCGTGATTGGTTCGTAATCGTGTTCGAGTCAAGTTTCGGATCGTGGTTCGGTGGTTGTTCCTTTTAAGGTAATGTCTCGAGCCATAACGTGTTAATCATACTCTACTCATAAGTATTCGTGAATTGTTATAACTACTAAAACTATAGAAAATAAAAATCACCATTTTATGATCTAGTTGGCTAATAGAAGTTTTCGGGTCTCAAAATTAATCGTTTTACTCGAAACATACAAGGATACAGATAATTTGAATTTCTGTAATAGTAATTGTTAGTACAAAATTCGTGTCGAGTTTAGTAGTGTCAAAGTCCTTTGTCGGGTCGAGCCTCCAAATGACTTGAATGCTTGATCTTGTACTAGAGCAAGAGAAGTGATGATTTTCTGCACAATTAAAAGTAAACCGTTAGCCTTACCGTGGGGACGGACCCTACGATTAGACTCCGGTGTGAGAGTAAGTATTCATATTGTCAGAGTATATGTCAGAGAGAATAAGAATAATTGTGTACCTTTTGGGATGTATTGTGACCCCTATTTATAGGTGTCTAGTACTAGGGTTTCCTAGTATTTCTTTCAGTTAACTTTAGTAGTGGCCGAGTGGGTCCCTTGACGGCAATTGTCCCGACAATCGTGTTGAATTGACGAGATGTCTCTGCTGCGGAACGGATCGTCTTATAGGTGGATCCGAGGAATTGATCGCTAAAGGTTCCGGGGCCCCGAATCCCATGTGAGATTAAGGCTTTTAAACCATGGGCTGTTATTGATAGGTTTAAGCCAAAAAGCCCAGTGATAATGTGGCCCAAGCCCAGAGGCTTGGTACAACCCATTATACGTTCATCAGTCCCCCCAGTCCTATAATATATTGCCCGTAGGTTATTTCCTGCGTGCGGTATCAATGCTAGAACATCTACATTATTTCCCTCCTTTGAGTTATCTATTTTTGTTTGTACGTCTTCAGAGTTGGTGACGGCTTCAATTAACTTGGAGCGTTTGCTGTCCTTTATAACCTTCTGACTTGTGACAGCTTTTCACCATTTCCATAACGTCGATTAGGCAAGTGGTACATACGTGGCGTCATCCAAGCTTCAGTAGGAGTAACTATCCCCAAGTATAAATACCCTTATTTTTATAGTTATTTCACTTCCAACACGAAATCTTTCCATTCCACCGCCATTGTTAATTTCTTAGAGTCTTTTACTTCTTACTCCTCGTGCGTCACTTCCTCGTTTCAGTTTTTCGGAGATTTATGTTAGCATTATCTAGTCTTTCTTCAAAAAGGCTAATAAACATCTATTATTACTCGAGAAATGATAGAGACTTTTTGCTTATATTTTGGTATTTTTACCAATTTGTGAATTTTATTGATAATTAAAGACAATGTTTTTATCTTTTTGGTTTTTTTATTTTTTTATTTTTTTTGGTTTTTTCTTTAAATGATAATTATACTAAAAAGAAAATGAAAATATTTTTGTACTTTTTGGTTTTTTATATGATATTATTCACAGATTCAAACACAACTTGACAAACGTAACGATAATCGGCTTCACAGCTTCCCCGGCAACGGCGCCAAAAATTTGATTGGTGCTAAACTACACCTCTTGTATATAATATATAATAAAATATAAAATATATAGTAAGTATAGTCTAAAAACACAATCAATGAAACCGAGGAGTAGTATAGAATATCCCCGGGTCGTTTATCCCCAACGAGGCTGTGCTGGAGAATCGATACAGTCGGAAAATTGGAGTTTGAATGAGATTAATGATTTGGGAGAGTAGAAGGCTAAATTAATCAATAACAAACTAAAACGATTGAGAAAAACCTAAAAATTATGAAATTAAGCTGAAAAACGAGAGTAGGAATCCCGAACAATGGGTCAAAAACCTAAAATCTTAAAAATTAGCCCTACAAAGAAATTTTTACTTCTAAACTACTCTAGGGGACTAATAATGAAGAATGAAAAAGACTAGACTGAAAACGGAGGTCGTTTGACCCAAAAACGAGTCAAGTCAAGATCCGTACCCAAGACCCGTTCTTTAAAAATCAAAAGTTTGAAAAATTAACCCTACGAAAGTCTTTCTATTTATCCTACGTAAAATATGACTAAAGAAAATTTTCTAAAAAAGAAAATTATTTTTTTGATAATTTTTGTGTTTTTTATGAATTTTTAAAACTTTTAACGAAATTAAATTGTAAAAAAATACTAAACTATTTTTAAAAATTCTGAAAAAATTACTAAAAATACTTGACCCTAAATCCTACCTAAGAAAAATAAGAAGCCCAAAATTCGGCTTATAAATAAGCCAAAAATAAGCTCAAACGAGCTTATAACTATAATGGGCAAAACACCCTTAAATACCCAAGTGCCCAAGGGTCTAACATAAATAAGCCGAAAATAAGCTCAAACGAGCTTATACTGCTAGGTTGTTTAACTTGATTTAAGGCAAAAATGTGGCTTTTTTAAACACACAATAAGCAATGGGAAAGGACAAATAAGCTAGCACAGGCAACAATGGGAACTAATAAGCAAGAAGAAGCTGAAATCACCTACTAATAAGCAAAATAAGCAGAAAAGTAAAATTAAGCTATTTACTCTACTAACTAAATGAAACAGTCAAGGTCCTAATTTGAGCTTAAATTTAAACTACCTAGAGTGCTTCCTAAGGTCTACAAAGCTAGGGCTTAATAAAAGAGCTTATTGGCTTTTTAGAAAAGCCAAAAGCTTGAGCTGAGGCCCTCTAATGAGCTAGGACAGTGGGCTTGAAGTTAAGCCCCTAGCACCAGGGCAAATAAACTAAAAATGGGGGCTTAACTTGACAGCTTGAAATAAGCTGTCAAATAAGCTTAAAATGAAAAATAGCTGGTAAACAGATTAAAAGGGGCATGTGAAGAGCTTATTTTCAAAATTCCATTTGCTAAAAACAAGTTAAACCTGCTGGTTTTTGTTTGTGAAAAAGGGCTTTTTCCTTTACTAAATGATGACACAAAAATTTGGCAGTTTTGACTTAGAGAAACAATTGACTCAAGACACTTTTTAAAAACTTGTTTAGACCTCACAAATGACACACTTTTGAAACTAAAACTCAAGTTTTCTAAAGCTTAAGCAAATAAGCTCTTTGACACTTAAAAAGAATGGCAGACCTAAGTAAGCAATGATAAGACCTGAAAAACACTTTTTGAACTTAAAGACTTTGGAAAAAAGACTCTAAATGGCTTAATAACTTAAGCCAAAGTTGGACAATTAACACCAACCCATGACATTGCATTTTTGACCCATTTTGGGCTTAACCCAAACACCCCTTTATATTCTAAAAACGGATTTTAAAACTTATAAAAACTGATTTAAGCTCAAAATTTTAAAGACAACTACTAATCATGCAATATTAAACAATAAAAAGTAAAAAGCAAAGACAAATAAGCACTTGAAAAAGCTAATAAGCTAACAACAGAAATAAGCTTATCTAGGCAGTTTTAAGCAATTGACAAGTAATTGAAATAAGAACAACTAAAAGGCACTTTTAAGCATAACTAAACACCAATAAGCACAAAAAGTCATCAATAAGCTAAAAATAAGCAATGCTACAGTAATTTTTAAGCAAAAATTTAAAAAGAAAGCATACCTTAATCCTTGCTCAAAACAGGATTATATGATCCTAAATAAGCTCTAAAACCTACCCAAGCTTATAAATAAGCTATACTAAACAAACCAATGAGCCATCCATTTTTGCTCATTCATCCTTTAGCTTTATCAAACAGTGACTCTTTCTTCCTTTTAATTTTTCTTAAATTTTTGTATCAAAGCTTTTAAAGACAGATTATAGAGTGCTTATATTAAGAGCTTATAAGGTTTTTAAAGAAACATGAGTGACTTAGAACCCAATGTAAAAGTTAAACTGAATTTTCATTAAAAAGAGAGTACAAGTACATTAAAGTTAAAAACTACACTGAGCTAAAACTACACACTAAAAAAAACTAACTCTAACTAGTTTGCCTCAAGGGCTTACAAAAGCTTTATATAGCAAAATAAGCTAGGGTTTGGACCTTTTTTCTTCTCTCCTTGTCCTCTTCCTTGTGTGCTTCTTTGTAGACACAAAACCGCATATGTGTTTGTTAAAAAACAGTCTTGTGTGCTTGTTGTGTGTGTGTAAACACAAGTCTAATCCTGGCCCTTGATTTTTCTTGTTGCCCACTCAAATTGATCTCAACCTTTGATCGAATTGTGGGTTTTTGGATTGCCACCGTAGACAAGGACCATGTGGGGGGTGGGGTTTATGAGAGTGAAGGGTTTGGAAGGATGTGGTAGGAGGTCAACGAAGCTGTAGTGACAGGATGTGGGGCTTGGGTGATTGGCGGGAAAAGTTGTAGAAGATAAACAGTGATTTAAAAACGGGGTGAGGGTTTGGGTGATTGTCACAAAAGGTCCCTTATGGTTATAAGAGTCGTTGCAATTTTAGTCCATGTGGTGTATGATAGGTTTGTGGGGGTGGCAGAATAAGCCCTCCAGTTTGTTAATTGTGATTGCAACAAAATTCCATGTGGTTTAATATAACTTTGGGGATTTGTACATGTTTTGTCCCTCATTGTTATGAGGACTTTGCATCACCCACGTCCTTAGTGCGTTAAGTGTTTAGGAGCTCTTTGCGTAGGAACACCCCTTGTGGTTTATACTTTAGTGAGTTGGCAGTTTTAGCCCTTGCAAGTATTTTCTTCTTTTCCTTCATTAAATAAGTTAGGGACTTGGCAATTTTGGCCCCTAAACTTATTTTTCTTCACTTTTTTTGACTTTGGATTTGTCGGGGTTGACTTGGTTGGACTTTTCTCAACATTTGGGCTTTGTCTTTGCTTGGACTTTTTGGGGCCTTTTTTTTTTTCCATCGTGTCCGGTTTTATCAGGTTGGCTGTTTCGTTTTTTCGTCCTTTTCTTAGATATCCGTCCTGCACAAACTATTAATTAGCAAACAAGCATATTTTTGGTATTTTAAGTCCGTTTTTGGTTATTTTAGCTCGTTTTTAAAGGTAAAAGGTATGTGTAATTAAAAACATACCACCTTTCAAAACAACACTCAACAAAAATTCTTCCGTTCCTCTCAACAGAAACCTGAACTGAGGCCAACCAAAGACTTTGAAGCCAAATATAACAAAGTCATGGCTAAGCTTAGGCCTCTTTAGTTTGTTCTAGGAGTATATTGTAGATTTTAAATCATTCAATTGGTCATGACACAAAGGTCTTGTTGTTAAAGCTTATGAATGGGATGAAGAAGAAGTGTCATCAGATGACAATGAAAGGGTTGAAGTGAAGGTTCTCATGAAACTCTCTGATGATGAAAATGTTGCTTTGGGAAAGAAAGTGCTAGAAATGGTAAACGGGTAAAGAACTCTATGAGAAAGGTACACATTCTTCTTGACATGGAAGATGATTGTAACTCCCAGCCCAAGATTAGGTCGTAAGCCGGATTAAGGGTCCGGGGCGTGATTTACTCCATATGATCAATAACACAAGATATATTTTAGAACGACCTAAAAAGTCACGTTTTAAAAACCGACTCTATGACTTAGATTTAACAAAGTATTTGTTACATAAGCCATGATAGCTTCAATTGTTCACGTGTTCAAAAATACCAAAGATTTCTAGCCCGTTAACAGATATACAAAATGTAACAGCAAACAAACAATCTTTATGCATGATATCCAAATCTAAACCACCATTGTTCCCTTGCACCTAGTGCTTATTGACCTCCTAAAAAACATTGCTTTAAAACGTCAACAATAATGTTGGTGAATTCATAGGTTTGATAAATCATATATTGTAGGACAAAAGATATCAAAGGTTGTTTGTTAATGCAATAGATGCAGCATCATAAATGTAATTACTCGTTGCCCTTAGCTCATGAGACACTGAAGATCGACCTAGAATAAATACAATATAAATTGCCTAAGTTCACGTGTTGATGTTCTCAACCCATAGCTACATCCTATGTTCCACTTGGTATATGTCATTTGTCAGTGATACCTAAATCACCCGAACGGGGATGTCATCCAATAGATCTATTCATAACCGTTCTAGCGCTCACAAACCAGTATTGACAGTTCTTGATAATGGGCTTAAACGTGGTTTTCGCTACTTAGGAAAACACCGGAATCCATAATGTAAAAACTTATCCTCTTGTGTCTCCAATTGTAAAACAATGAATGTTTTCACCCCTAAAACTTATTAAATCCAAATCATGTTAAACGGTGGGGCTATAACTCACCTTGAGTGTTGAACGATAATCAAATATTTCATAGAATAATCGCGTCACGGGGTAATGATGAATGCAAACTAATCCAATATAGGTCGTTTAAGCACTGAGACGTTTTAATAACTATACATATACAATTTTAAATGAGCTACATCCCATTATTAGTTTTAGTGAAATAGTGTTATATTAAAGTTAAAAACTATTTATACTGTTCGATAGTAAAAAACGACGCAATTTCTTCGTTTAAGCCTGCTTCTTTCACGTTTTTCTTACAGTACCGCTTTCGTATTAAAGAACACACGTATAAAATTATGACTTTTTTGTATTTCTTGTCCACTGGTGAACAATATTTTTACTGTTCACAACCAGTCTTAAAGTTATTTTTATAGTTTTAGTTGCCGTAAAACCCGTAAATGTCGTATTTTATTCGTTATAGCTCCGTTTTTAACGATTATTTCAAGCACGTCTTTGTAATTGAAAGTTCTATCATATTAATGGTGTTTTCAAAATTTTATTTACTGATGTGAACATCAACTTTTATAAAAATAGTTTTATAAAAGTATTTTTATACATTTAAGTATATAATCTCGTGTAATTCATAACTCCTTCGTTATTGATCCAAAAATTATGATACAAATTGTTTTAGAATACTAAAATTAAGTGATATCTGTGAAAAATAATAAACTTTATATATTAGAAGTATTTTATAATTTCTTTTTATAAAATCTCTTTTATAACGCGTTTAATTAACGTATAACTCGTAAACTACGTATCTTTTTCGTTATTAATCCGTTTTTCGAGTTTCTTACTTTTTTGGAATACGTTCATGTGTCATGCGACGTCTATATTATAAAAATATATAAGAACAGTTCATGTGTCGAATTTAAACAGAAAGTTTGGATGTTTTGCATAAAAACATGTTTAAACCTAGTTTTTATATCTTTTAGTTTAATCATCTTGTTACAAGTCCATTACAACTCTCAACTTCACATGTCTCACACAACTAGGGTCCCTAGTCCATGAGTGGTCTTATCCATTATTTTTTCCTCAAGTATAACAAGATCACAAATTAAAATAAAAAAAAGGGGGGTTCACTTATATCATTTTGTCATGATTGTATAAGTATCTTTTGAGTAACAGACTTAGTTTTATAATATACACTTTCGTTATTAACCATAATTGGTACACAATTATAATCCCATTTTAACATGATATTTTTATTACTTAATCATAACATATGTAACAAGTGTACAAAATTTATTATCATTAAGTAAAAAATGTGTTTTATATGTTAAAAGCCATCCTAAATGGTTGATTTTTTGCTACATAGATACATATATTCTCATAAATTATAAATGTAAAAGAGATAATGAGTTTTAGTGATGACCTTAATATGATGTGTGGTGGATGAACAACAAGAAGCTAAACCCTTATTTTGCAACAAACCCTAATGCAAGATTTGAAAACCCTAATTCAAATAGAAACCCTAATCTTGCTTTTCTTGCTTCAATACTTGTAAATGCTTAACCAAGCCTTGTAAACAACTTAAGACATCTTAGATATGATGTAGGAAGGTGTGTAAGTGTTGTAAATGAGTTTGATATGGATTTTTATATGAGTTTGGTGTTTGGATGTGGGTTGGAGGAGGAAAAGGAGAGAATAAGTGTTGATTTTCTTCTAAAGTAGGAAGTGTATGTGTTTCTAAGTCTTGCACTAGCCTTATGTCTGTAAAGACTAGTCAAAAAGGTGCTATAGTAAGTCTTGGGACACAAAGAGGGTTTTAAGGAAGTCTTTACTGGTTCAAGGGTATATGGCGTTATCTTTGTAAAGAGGACTTGATTGTTTAATAGGTTGGTATAGTCAATGGCAAGATGGTGATTTTAGTGTTATTCTTTGTATAAATCCACTATATTCCAGGGCAGAGATATTGTTTATGCCATGATATATTTTGTAAATTTTTGTCTTATTGAGATACAATCCCGTGGGGTAGTTGTTTTGATAGCGTGTAAGAAAAGTTTTGGTGGTTCCGGGTATGTCTAAACGTATTTTATCGCGAAACGTAAACACTTTACGCAACTAATAAAACTAAAATGAACAAAGTTAATAATTATACTCTGTAACACCCCCATTTTTACATATAGCAGCGGAAGCTAATCTGGGGTATTACTTCAAGGGTACAACAGTCATAATCATAGAAAACGAATAAAAAGAGTCGTTTATGAAAATAAGTTATCATTCAATTAGTTCCTTCAGAGTCTTTACAAACGTGAGGTTTGTTTTTCGCCCTTTGCCGTTCCCAGAAAATATCATATACAATTAAAGTTTGAATTGATAACGGTGTTTCCATCATCATGTCCTTGCCACTCCGTACCATTTAGTTATCTGAGATAAAACATAGACTAAAAAGTCAAACTAAGAGTTGAGTGAAGATCACAGTAGTTTATGTATATAATTTGAATGCAAATACGATATTTGGGTTACGTTGATATACACCCAGTATTGAAAACATAATTTATTATTGCCATTAGCTCATGAATCTGATGCCTTAGGTTATAATGATACGTTATTGCCCCTGCGGGTACCTTTGCCAAAATACCCGCGTGATTTTAATGATTGTAGCAATTGGTTCATGCGTAATGGGTACACCAACGGGGAGTCAATGGAGTCAGCTCACAAATAGATATCCGCACAATGTTGATTTATGCAAAAGCTCTGTTATTCTTATGGGTAGAAGCAGTTGCTACCACATGTTACACCCAAAATCATCCCATCACACGTCTTCGTCACGGAAAAATACCATATGAGCTTTTACATGACAAACTTCCCAACTTATCGTTTTTCCATGTATTTGGTGCACTCTGCTATTCGACAAATGATAGTGAGAACTTAGGAAAGTTACAACCAAAAGCTGATATTGGTATTTTCATTGGCTATGCACCCACAAAGAGAGCATTTCAAATTTACAACCGACGTACCAGATGAATCATTGAAACAATTCATGTAGATTTTGATGAGCTGACTACAATGGCTTCTGAACACAGTAGTTTAGGACCCACACTTCATGAAATAACTCCTGTAACAATCAGTTCAGGACTCATGTCAAACCTTCCTCCTTCAACACCATTTGTACCACCTTCAAGAACTGATTGATATATTTTGTTTCAACCACTGTTTGATGAATTACTCAACCCTCCATCAAGTGTTGATCGCCCAGCCCCTGAAGTCATTGATCTAATTGCTAAAGTAGTTGCTCCAGAACCCGAAGCATCAACCGGTTCACCTTCCTCAACAACTGTTGACCAAGATGCACCATCACCTAGCAACTCACAAACATCACCCAAAACTCAATCTCTTGTCATTCCTAACGATGTTGAAGAAGACAATCATGACTTAGATGTTGCACACATGAATAACGATCTGTTGTTTGGTATTCCAATTCCAAAAAATGTTTCTGAAGCTTCTTCTTCTTCGGATGTTATTCCTACCATTGTGCACACTGCTGCTTCTAAGTCAGAACACGTTACCAAATAGACCAAGGATCATCCTTTAGACAACATCATCAGTGAACTCGAAAGACTTGTTTCCACAAGACTTCAACTTTATGAACAAGCCTTATTTTGTTACTATGATGCCTTTCTCACATCAGTAGAACCAAAGAACTATAAAGACGCATTAACTCAAGCATGTTGGATTAAAGCAATGCAAGAGGAGCTTAATGAATTTGAACATCTTGAAGTCTGGGAACTCGTTCCTTGTCCATATAAAGTGATGTTTATTACTTTAAAATAGATCTATAAGGTGAAACTTGATGAATTAGGAGGTATTCTACGAACAAGGCTCAGTTGGTTTGTCGTGGTTACGTCAAGATTAGGGAATTGATTTTGTTGAATTTCTTGTTAGTGGCTAGACTTGATGCTATTCGAATTTTCCTCGCATATGTTGCTCACATGAATATGATCGTCTACCAAATGGATGTTAAGACGGCATTCTTGAATGGCATTCTGCGTGAAGAAGTTTATGTCAGCCAACCAGACAGGTTTGTGGATCAAGACAATCATAATCATGTGTACAAGCTTAAGAAGGCACTCTATGGGTTGAAACAAGCTCCTCGCGGGTGGTATGATCTATTGTCGAAGTTTCTACTCTCTCAAGAATTCTCTAAAGGAACCGTGGATCCCACATTGTTCATCAAAAGACAAGGCACATACATTATCCTAGTACAAATCTATGTTGATGATATAATATTTGCGTCTACTACACCTGAACTATGTGACCAATTTTCAAAAATAATGTGTTCAAAGTTTAAGATGTCGATGATAGGTAAAATATCATTTTTTCTAGGACTAAAGATTTTACAAAGTCCCAGAGGCATCTTTTTAAACCAATCTAAATATGCTCTAGAATCTTTGAAAAAATATGGTATGGAATCTAGTGACCCCGTGGATAATCCCATGGTAGAGAAATCCAAACTGGATGAAGATACACAAGGGAAAGCCGTTGACCCTACACACTATCATGGAATAGTTGGCACCCTTATGTATCTCACAGCCAATAGACCAGACCTAACATTTGTTGTATGCATGTGTGCCCAGTATCAGGCAAAGCCTACCGAAAAACACTTACATGCTATAAAAAGAATCTTTAAATACCTAAGAGGAACCGTTAATAGGGGACTCTGGTATCCAAAGGATTCTTCTATTGCTCTAACAGCTTATGCAGACGATGATCATGTGGGTTACCAAGATACTAGACGAAGTACATCTGAAAGTATGCAATTATTAGGAGAAAGGCTTGTTAGTTGGTCATCAAAAAGGCAGAAAAGCGTTGCGATATCCAGTACGAAAGCTGAATATATAGCCTTGTCTGGCTATTGTGCTCAAGTCCTTTGGATGAGATCACAACTTACCGACTATGGCCTTGGATTCAATAAAATTCCAATGTATTGTGATAGCAAAAGCGCTATTGCCTTATGCTGCAACAATGTTCAACATTCTCAATCAAAACATATTGACATCAGATTTCACTTCATAAAAGAGTAAGTTGAGAACGGAGTAGTAGAGCTTTACTTTGTCAATACAGAGTATCAGCTAGCGGACATCTTCACTAAAGCCTGGCAAAGAAAAGAATTGACTGTATAGTTCTTATCAACAAGCTGGGATGCGAAGTTTTAAGACGGGGATGACGGTGATGAAACTATTGGCAGTTGAAGCTAAAGAATATTGGTGGTACCTATTAAAATATCCTGTATATAATATGTATATACCATTAAAAACCTGAAAAACCAAAAAGATTTTTCATTTTCAGAAAACCTTTATAAAAACAAAATACAAAAATATAAAATCTTTAAAACAAAAGAAAAAAATTTAAAAATGAGAAAAATATAAAAGAGGTAATAATGGCATGTCTTCTGAAAATCGATAACATTTACGGTCTTAGAAATGTCATTTAATAATGATACGAGGCTGTAAATGAAGTTCGAGCAGAAGTTTAATAAATTATTTCATAAACATGTCAAAAATGGCTTGCTATTATTTCAGATAGCAACCCGGTCATCATCTTAAAGGCAAGTATTTCAAAAAGAAAACTTGACCTCATAACGAGAATTTATTCTCGGGCATGGTCTACTTTATGACCATGTAAAGGCTTGTGTTTACTTTGCAACACAACCCGTGCTTCCTATATACAATAAGTGTATGTGTCAATGCATTTATTTTTCAAAATAAGAGAAATCTTATTTTTATTCGTAAAAAAGTTGTCTTCATAATGATATTGTGTATTTTGTTGTCTCAACAATAAGATTTTCAAAGGACAATTGATCACTCAAAAACAATGACATAACAATTTTAATTAGAAAAGGGGTTCTATATTTGAGGGGGAGAATTGTGTCAAAACATATATTTAATCTTTTAAAACGGTCTTTCAAAATAAGTCACAGAATAAATGAATAAAGTTTTTGATAATGACGGATAACAATTTCAAAGGGAGTTAATTATATTTAACAAACAAGTGCTTTAGATGTCATTTGTTTCAAACTTTAGGGACTTATTTGCACTTTGAGACTTAGTGAATTCAGGCTTTAAACTACAGACGATCAATATTGCCAACACCTCATAGTTTGTAAAAGACTTAGGAATGCTTGGAAATACTTTCATAGTTTTAAATGCCTTGAAGTTGATTCTCCGAAATAGATTGTAAGCTTTATCGCACTGTGCCCTTCTTCGATACACGATCTCAAGTACATGTGGCGTATAAGGTTGTGTTGATTCTGAGGTATCGAAACCAACAATGGGGAAAGAGTGAAACATAGAAAAGTATAAACAAGTAACGTATAGTTGCCCATAGACTTCTTTGATTTTAGGCCATTCCGGGAAGACGAATGTCATAACCGCAGAGAAAATCAGTGTTTTAACTTGTTATATGCGGGTGTACTATTTCAACTACATGGGGGTAGAGATATCTTGTAATTCAAGTATGCATCATTTAAGATACTAGGGGGAAGTGTTGTAAGAAGATTTATTCTAAGCGTGAGAAGATTGGTTACTGATTCAATAAATGCTTCCTCAAACGGTTAATCACTAAGCTTAATTTTAAAAGGGAGTAGAATTAGTTGACAAAAGAGGTACACATAGGTTTGATAAGTATGATGATTCCTTAAGTTAATCAGTATTCTGCAGAAATAAATGAGTACATTTGGGACATAGTTAACTTAGGTGTTATCATTTTAACTACTTAGAGGGAATAATTGTGACATCCAAGACTTAGTTGACTTTGGTATTTCAATTTATATCATCACTATCGTGTAAGGAGAAATACGAACATCTAGGACTTAATTAACTTTGGTGTTACAATTTCGAATTAGTTGTGTACTTCGGATATTTAGGCTTTATACATCAAGACTGCTTGATGTGGCTTGCACATCTGCTTTGAATTTACTCAAGA
The DNA here is from genome assembly GCA_026074375.1 of Tanacetum coccineum. NCBI lineage: Eukaryota > Viridiplantae > Streptophyta > Magnoliopsida > Asterales > Asteraceae > Tanacetum > Tanacetum coccineum. The sequence continues at coordinate 84,197 of BQNB010005249.1, read as the reverse complement.
AAGGATTGCTGGTTCGAGGGGAAGCTAGGACAACTTCTAAATGGAGATTATTAAGACGGACTACAGATTTCTGACATGGACAGAATGACTTTGTCATTTTCGGTTTGAATATTTTTAGGTCATGTCTCATACATAATCTTGTGAATATATAAATGTGTAGTGTAGACTTAAAAAATTAGGCTATGATATGTTTTTGAGTATGAATTTTCAAGAATTTCTTAGTAAATTTAAAAAATTTCAAATTAACATACTTAAATACCATATAATTCCCTCATAATTTAAGGGGGAGCATTAAAAATGTTCCTAATACGGCTTGTTAATAATTGGACATTTTTTCCCTAAAAGCAGTTATATTTGAATCAATTGATATCCAAAATATCAAGAGACTTAATATTTTTGATAAGGGGAGAAAATGTGATTAAAATATATGGCTAAAGATGTGAATTTTAAGATCTCTAGTGTACGCTATCCCATATATGTGCTAAACTCTTTCGATTAATCAATGCACATATGAAGGGGGAGCAAATGGTTACCAAAGTCTGACCATTTAATTTACTGTATTGGAGTTATAAGGTGGTTAAGTTTAGGTTTTAATTCCCATGATCCAGCCAGAACTAGAGGGATCTACCCAGGGATATTCCACTAGATAGTGTAGTAGTCCTTAGGTATGAAAAAAGGAGTAAAAGTGAGAATAAGGGAAAAGTGCCGACTGAGATGGAGCTAGCACTAGAACAAACCCAACAAGGTACTAGTTATGAAGTCTCGGTAAGCGCTGAAGGGGTTGTAGATTTAAAAAGAAAAGTTAAGATAACGGATATGAAAGTAAGAATCCCTCCTTTTACACTTAGCAGAAAAAAACGGGTCAATATCTGCTGTCAAGATAAAAAAGTAAGGTTGCTGCATTGAAGACTGACACATGGACCTGGTGATGCAATGAACAATTTATGTGTGCTAAAACACAACATCATTTTTGTACCCTAGAATAATGCTATATAAACGGAACTAAATAACACCGAAAATATGGATAAATATGTTGCAAATATGTTTGTATTGTGTTTTTATGTCTTACAGGTACAAAGGATTGAAAACAAAGGAAAAACGGTAATTTTCGGGTGACTTTCGACGACGTTTTTACATTTATCAAGGTTCAAACAAAGTCGTTAATTTTCCTCGATCACACCATTGGAGAGAGCACGAAATTACGAGTCCAACGGTATCGGCCTTTCATATGTGAACCTTTTTATTTTGAACCTTTTTCGTCCCTGTTTGAACCTTTAGTTATAATGAACCTTACCAGGCAAACTTAAGGTTAAATAATAACCTTTGCCTTATATTTATGAAATATGCATAGTTAGTTGGCAAATGCCTGAGTCACTTAGGGTATAAATACAAAGGTCCAAGTTTAATCCTGCCAGATGGGGTTGATCCCCTCCACGGACCCGACCAGACCCAATACCAGACCCGACCCGGCCATGACACCGACCTGACCCTGGCCCAAGACCGACCTGAACCGGCCCAAGACCCCGACTGACCGGCCCATGAACCCGGGTTGGGCACACTTACCGTTTGGCCCGCGGTTGACATCGATGACCGCAGTGGCTGGCGGTGGTTCACCGGTGGTCGGCGGTGGTTGAGCCGGTGGTCCGTCGGTTGGTCCGCCGCCGATGATCGTCGTTTGACACCGTTGAATACCGCCGTTGACCGGTGGTTCCTGCGGTGGCTCCTTGCGAAGTGGACAGCTGTGAAGCATGTGGCCACCATCGGTGGTGTCACGTGGGCATTCTAAATGATTGCTAATATATGTGGCAGGGTGATGGCATGTCAGCTAACATGTCATTTCCTAGGTACGAGGTGGCCATGCTCATGGTGACGGCTGGCAAATCTCATAGGACTAAACGTTGGTCATTCTGCGGTAGTGCAGTCGAGGAGGCGTTTAATTTCCTTTGTGCAGTACGAGGTCAGGTGCAAGGAATCCGTGCCAAATGATTGGCAGGGTGGTGATTAATCTAATGATTAGTCAGGCGGTGATGCAAAATGACAAAAATGCCCCTGTTTCTTAGGATGTGATTGGCTGTACACCTGAAATGACGAAATTACCCTCCCACCACTTGGGCTATAAATACAATCACGCAGCAGCAGTGTAGTAGTTAGTTTTTTTTCCTTTTTTTCACATAGTAGTTTGTATTGTAGTTTTAGGAGTAGAATAGTCTAGCTTATTTTAGGTTTTTGATTGTAAAAAGCTGTTTAGCTTTTCTCATTATATTGTATTGGGCTTATTTTTCATGAATGATGATGTTTGATTTAAGGTTGGTTTTTATTAATGCTTATTTACTTTTTTTACTTTTCTTTATGCTTATTCTTCTACTCTTTCTTTTCTTTTGCTTATTTCCAAATAAGCTCATGCTTATAGCTTATTTTTTGGATCCCATCTCTTAAGCTTATATTCTAATAAGCTACTTCCATAGCTTATTTAGACTAGCTTATTTTATATTGTTTTCGATTTAGAGCTTTTCGAGTGAGCTTATTTTAGCTTATTTTCGATTGCTTATTTTTATTCAAGCTTATTTTTTATATAGATCTAATCCTTAATTTTTCCATACACCGATCACAGCTGTTCACTTGATTAACACTTAGTTTCGGGTGGATTAGATCTAAAAATAATAGATCTTATATTTTTAGCTTATTTTCTAGCATAAAGTTTGTTGCTTTTTAATTCTAGCTTATTTTTCTTAGATCTAAATCTTTAAATATACCCGATCCAAGTTCACTTGATTGAACACCTTAGTTTCGGGTAGATTTAGATCTAAAGTTTTCATCTTTTTATTAGCTTATTGTCTTTAGAATAAATTCTAAAATAGTTTTTGCTTATCTCATCTTTTTCTCTTTTCTTGTCTTTACTTTTTCAAAAGTGCTTATTGTTTGATTAAGCTCGATTCGAATGCTAAAAATGGGTTTTCATGGAGTCTCCTACTCGACTTATTCATTAAGTCTTGAGCACCTTTATCTTCAAGAGCTTATTATTTAGCTTATTTAGTCATAAAGTTCTAAACTTTACTAGTTTTTCTTATAGCTTATTAAGCTAGGGCTTATTTCGAAGGGTACTTGTAGCTTATTTGAGAAGTGGCTTATTTATAAGCTTATATTCTTCATCCTTTCTTCGAAAAAGCCTTGATAGCTTTTTAGCTTATTCTAGTTTTTATTTCAAAAGTAGTTTTTTTTATATAGATTTAATCTAGTTTTATTTTTACAAAAATTAGTTTTCAAAATAGATATTTTCTAAAAAGTTTTCATCTTATTAGCTTATTTTGTCTTAACTTTTCATGTCTTATTTCTTATTCCATCCTTCTACATCTAAGGCCGGAGCTTAAGGGTCTTATAAGGTTGATAAATAGATAAAGTTTTGATCTTTATGGTTTTTATGGAAGTAATTAGTAGATAAAGTTGACACCTTTATTTGCTAATTAGTGAAGTAGAAGCTTTTTAAGTGATAAGCTTATTTGTTTATTAAGTTTGTAAGATCGGGTGGTTTTATATCATTGTTGTTCTTCATTTCGGGTTCTATTTTCTAATCTCTTTTCAATACTTAGAATAGTTTTATTTTATCGTTCCATAATATATTTGCGTATTTGATTTTTGCCATGCTTAGTGTAGATTTATTTTTGTCGTTAAATGCTATGTTTGTTAAATTGAATTTCGTTATGAGTAGTGAGTAAATAACTTGTGTTTGCTAAGTGATTAGTGATTTGGAATTTAAGTGCGGTTTTAAAAAGGTTTAAAAATTAATAGTCAATTTACATACCGTCATTTACTTTTAATGCAATTTAAATACTTGTCATTTATTTTAAAAAGCATTTTACTTTACTTGTCATTTAATTTCTTGAAACTTGTTTTCTAAGGATTTTAATTCGTTAACCTAAGCCAGCACTTACGGAACCTTTCACGTCCACTTAGCTGGAAATTTGTCATTTATATCTTTTAGATCAATTTTAGTATAACCTTGCAGTTTTAAATTTTAGAATTAATATTAGTTTAATTTTTAGTTTAAAAATAGTTTAAAACCAAAACCAAAAACTTTTATGACAATCAAGCTCGATTTATAACTTGAACGTAGATTTCCATTCACCTCTCACCGAGGAAAACGATACCCGTGTTGATTACTTTTTATTCTTTCCTAAGAATAATTTATATGTATTTTCTATAAATATATATATTATATATCTGAGGGTTTATTTGATAAACACGTATGAAAACGACTGACATCAAAATGGCGCCGCTGCCAGGGAGAGGTGTATCGATTTTTACGGGATTGTTTGTGTTCGAGCCTTGAAGATCCTTTCTTCGGAAAGTTTATTTTCGTTCTTATAAAAAATATAAAAATCCAAAAATGTTTTTCTTCTTATTTTTATTTTTCCTTTTCTTTTATAAATATTAAAAAAACCAAAAATACTTTTATTAATATTATCTTTATAAAAATTTTCAAAAATAATATTCTCTATCCTCTTATTCATTTAATTCTTATCTTCTTTATCCTCTTATCAGTTTAATTCTTCGACGTGTCTTCGTATAACCATTTTGGTTGCTCGTGGTGTGGAGGTCCATTTAATGGTGGAAACTGTCCAGGCTGTAGCAATGTAGGATCCGGAAATGAGTTTGTCTATACCCAATCCTTATTCTTATAATGAAACACCGAACTTCTTCAACCAACCTCCACAGCCCCAGTACGAGACATACTCGTGTGAGTTATGCGGGAACGATTCTCACTATGGTTTCGATTGTACATCACGAGTCCCGCTTGTCTATGAGCAGGAACCGTGCTACAATCAAAATTTTAGTGATAATTATTATCTATAAAATTCACCGAGTTTACCACAACAATTTCTTTGCTGTGAAAACTGTGGGGGTCCTCATGAAAGTTTTCAATGGTAAACGATGGAATCATAAACCACTTTTGGAACAGAATTTTAACTATTATGGTTATTGTACATCCCCGCAGTATTCCATCAATCATCAAGAAGATCTTAATCAGCAAAGGATAAGTGATGTGCACGATGGATGGGATAAACTAGAAGAGTCATATAATGAAATTTTCAACATGGTGCGATCATTTTGTGAAATTGATTAATTCAACGGAAGTCAGGAACGGCTAATATTTAGTACTCCTTACCTCTGAGCCTTCAGACATTTTCAATTTTACTTGCGTTGATGGACGGTGATGGACGAGGAGTATTTATTCCTTTAAAAGATATGCCTCAAATTTCTCGTCTATTGCTTCGTACCCGCTCTTCTAATTTCATGGAGCCTAAGGGATTCTCTTATAAATTTTTGGGGAATGAGGAACGTAAGACTTCCTAAAAAGGAATCGGACGAATTCATAAAGTCCAGTGTTGAGGATCTTATTCCAATCCCAAGAGAGTCCGAGGATACATCCGGGAGTGATAGTGAGAATGTTTTACCTTCGAGTGATGATTTCTCTCCCATTTTTAAGGAAAAATCCGTGACTTTCTCTTAACCTCTATTTCGTTTAAATGTTTTACCTCTAGTGATAACGAGTCCACTATCCGTATGAGGAAGTTCCAGAAAATATGTTAAAATTTACTCGAACCTCTTTTCGAATTTGAGACGAATATTATCTCTGAGTGACTGTAAATCCTCTTTTGATGTAGGATTGTTAAGGACATCGAGTGCAAGGTTTCTTATGATGATTCAACTTGATGAGTCGACTTTCCTAGTCACACCTCTTTCCGATTCTAATAAGGATGAGTTTTTCACTCCTAGAGACGACGTTGAGCTTTTACTTCACCATGATCCTTCTATAAGCGTTATTTCCATTCTCGAGGGATTCATCGATGAACCGCCTCTCGAAGAGAATGATGATTTATTTGATTTGGAATCAAAATAAAATGACTGGAAGAAGATTTTATACGATGCTCTAATTGATGATTTGATTACCAAGGACAAAGTTTTTGACCCCGGGATTTATGAGAAGAGTTTTTCTTTGACATTTGTAAAGTTAACCTTTGAGGATCGCCATTATTTTCCCATCACATTTGTTATCCGAATATTTCTACCTTATCTCACTTATTCGGTGGATTCTTCTTTTGTTTTCTCCTCCGGGAGTGAGGATACTATTTTTGACCCCGGCATTTTCACTTTGTTCTTTTTTTTTTTGCATTTTTTTTTTATTCTTTCTCTTAAGCCGGTGGCATATGAAAATTTGATAGTGATTTTTCTATTCTTCTGTTTCTGCCCCAAGGACAAAGGAATTCGGGGAGAGTCAAGCTAGAGACTCGCACAAAAATAAGCGCTTATCGGGAGGCAACCCGTGTCTTTTTTTCTTTCTATTTTCTTGATTAATAAGATAGTGTATGATTTTATAGCCTAAGTGTGGGGGCGTGTTTCTTTCTATGGTTTGTGGTATTGTTTTTGCTTGCAGGATTCCTTAAGATCATGAAGACCCATGCTTGTTTTCAATCCTCCAATCATCCGGTCTTCAATTCTTTACTTATTATGGAATCCTCAATCCTGATCATGTATATATATATATATATTGTTTTCCCTTTCACACTTGGAATTTTTTGCATTTTCCTTTTTCATTCCTAAGTGTGGGGGTAAAACTCCATATTTTTTAACATTGAGGCCAATGTTCGATTCTAAGTGTGTGGGGGGGATTTCTATCGAAATGTGATCATACCTGTTCCTATATGTGCTCTCACGCAACCCCGTTTTGACCAAAATTTTAATTTTTTTTATTATTTTATTATGATATATATATTAAAAAAATGATGAAAATATTAAAATATATAAATAAGTAGGCCTGTAGAACTTGGTAGCTTTTGACTTGAACTTGTTAAAGTGCCGATCTTAATTCGCTAGGCTAAGCATTCGTGAGTCTCTTTCTTAGAGATTTTAAATTGCGAAGAACGAGAAAGGATAGTGTTAATTATAAGTCATGATATTAAACATAGAATAGTTGGATTTCTTTAAGGCTCATAAGTGTTAATTGTGGCTTTTGCTCCCATCAGCTTAATAAATGTTATATAATTGTTGAATAAATAAAGTTTCTTTGGTTTTTGCGATTCTTAGTTTAGATCACTTCGTAGAGATTCCTTCTGGTGAAAGTAAGGTACACATCGAGGTTTTGTCAGTGTTGTGGGAAAATAGACTCCTGGACCATGGTCGGCTCGCATACCGATGTGGCAGTTGTTAAAAGACCACAGGACTTGAAATTTGGCTATAATAATAATAATTATGTAATAAACCGAAGCCGAAATAAGACTTCTGGATCATGGTCGGCTCGCATACCGATGTGACAGTCGTTTAAAGGGTGGAGGTAATAATAATAATAAAACTGTGGGCTGATAAAAGTTTACTGCATCTTGCCGGCTCACAACCGATGTTGCAGTCTTCAAAATAAGGCACATAGTTATAATAATCCGAGACTGATAAAAGTTTGCTGCATCTTGCCGGCTCACAACCGATGTTGCAGCCTTCTAAAAGGTCGAGGAAATTACCGAGGTCGAAATATGTTTGCTGCATCTTGCCGGCTCACAACCGATGTTGCAGCCTTCTAAAGGACCGAGGTTTAATAATGTTGCAATAATAATAAGTATAAAGCCAAATTTCGACTCCGGGGTTATCTAAATAAAGCCTCCGTCTCTGGACTCGTAGTTGAGTTGTTGCGGATGAAATAAAAAGGATAACCCCTAAATCATGCGAAATTAGAACCTTAATGTGGACCTTATTCTCACCATATCGTCTCTTTAGGAAAGGATTTCAAACTAATTGTGGTCTAAACCGGGTTATTTTATTTAAATAAGGACATAATTTATTTGTCACCAAAAATAAAAAAATCCTTAGAGGAAATTAGGAATAATGGGAGCGAAAAGTTAAAGTTTATACTTACACAATTAGCATTTATGAGTAGTGTTAGCATCTAATCTTATATTTAACTGTGATTTCGTTTTAAGCTTAGTTTGGGGATTGTGAAAATCAAGGATGACGAACTGCCGTTATTAAAGTTCTTTTAAATAATGTTATTTAATTCATATCTTAGTTTTTTATTATTAAATAAGTGGTTAAAACGGGGGCGCTTTCAAGATAAATGATTTTTGAACCTTCTTAATGGACCTTTTTTGTTCTTGTTTGATTGTGAGGGGTCATAATTTAAAAGGGGATTTAATTATTTATTTCCGGGCGTGTTTTATTTACATTGCGTGTGGGACCAGCAATGGCTTAGTGTGGGGGAATTTTGATATGTGCTAAAACACACATCATTTGTACCCCGGAAAATGCTAATAAACGGACTAAAACACTAAAATATGGATAAATATGTTGCAAATATGTTTGTATTGTGTTTTTATGTCTTACAGGTACAAAGGATTGAAAACAAAGCAAAAACGGTAATTTTCGGGTGACTTTCGATGACGTTTTCACGTTTATCGAGGTCAAAACGAAGTCGTTAATTTTCCTCGATCACACCATTGGAAAGAGCACGAAATTACGAGTCCAACGGTACCGGCCTTTCATATTTGACCCTTTTTATTTTGAACCTTTTTCGTCCCTGTTTGAACCTTTAATACTAGTATAATTGAACCTAGCCAATAATGGGTTATATATTAATTTTTGCATATTATAAATGAAACACTGCCTAGCGCAGTTGGTTTCATTGGTAGAGTTAAAACTCTAACCAAGAGGTCGGGGGTTCGAATCGCCGGAGGGTTTATCCCCTCCACGCCACGTCAGCTATCACGTCAGCTGACACGTGGCACCACGTGGCATGCCACGTGGCGGACCCAGACCCGACCCGATCCAGACCCGACCAAGACCCGGCCCAATACTTGACCTGACCCGGCCCAAGACCCGACTTGACCCGGCCCAGTACGAGGTGGCAGAAAATGTCAGGTGTCAGTACGAGGTACTATTCCAGGTGGCGGCTGGCCAATCAGAGCGTGACACATCATATCTGGCGTGTGTCAGTCCGAGGAGGCGTGTGTCAGGTACGAGGTTAGCGTGTATGGATCCGTGCCAATCATTGGAAATAATGTGGCGGTTGGTGGAGAGCAAAAAGACCAAAATACCCTCAGATCTAGCAATATGAGTGGTGGATGACCTGAATGGACGAAAATACCCCAACCTACTTTGGGCTATATAAAACAGACGCAGTAGCTTCATGGGGGAGTTAGTTAGTGTTAGAATTAGTTTATTTTCAAATTAGTAGTAGGTGTAGATTTAGGAGTAGTATAGTATAATTTTTAGCTTATTGTAAAAGCTTTTATAGCTTATTTAGCTTATTGTAATCAAGATTTTGAGCTTATTAATGAAGATGTTTAAGGTTTGTTTTTATTAAATGCTTATTATTTCTTAATGCTTATTTCTTATGCTTATTCTTCTACTCTTTCTTTTCTTTTGCTTATTTCCAAATAAGCTCATGCTTATAGCTTATTTTTGGATCCCATCTCTTAAGCTTATATTCTAATAAGCTACTTCCATAGCTTATTTAGACTAGCTTATTTTATATTGTTTTCGATTTAGAGCTTTTCGAGTGAGCTTATTTTAGCTTATTTTTCGATTGCTTATTTTTATTCAAGCTTATTTTTTTCTTTTCTTTATATAGATCTAATCCTTAATCATACCCGATCCGAGTTCACTTGATTGAACACCTTAGTTTCGGGTGGATTAGATCTAAAAATAATAGATCTTATATTTTTAGCTTATTTTCTAGCATAAAATTGTTGCTTTTTAATTCTAGCTTATTTTTCTTAGATCTAAATCTTTAAATATACCCGATCCAAGTTCACTTGATTGAACACCTTAGTTTCGGGTAGATTTAGATCTAAAGTTTTTATCTTTTAGCTTATTGTCGTTAGAATAAATTCTAAAATAGCTTTTGCTTATCTCATTTTTTTTCTCTTTTCTTGTCTTTACTTTTTCAAAAATGCTTATTGTTTGATTAAGCTCGATTCGAATGCTAAAAAGGGTGTCATGAGTCTCCTACTCGACTTATTCATTAAGTCTTGAGCACCTTTATCTTCGAGAGCTTATTATTTAGCTTATTTAGTCATAAAGTTCTAAACTTTACTAGTTTTTCTTATAGCTTATTAAGCTAGGGCTTATTTCGAAGGGTATTTGTAGCTTATTTGAGAAGTGGCTTATTTATAAGCTTATATTCTTCATCCGTTCTTCGAAAAAGCCTTGATAGCTTTTTAGCTTAATCTAGTTTTTATTTCAAAAGTAGTTTTTTTTATATATAGATTTAATCTAGTTTTATTTTTACAAAAATTAGTTTTCAAAATAGCTTATTTTTCTAAAAAGTTTTCATCTTATTAGCTTGTTTTGTCTTAACTTTTCATGTCTTATTTCTTATTCCATCCTTCTTCATCTAAGGCCGGAGCTTAAGGGTCTTATAAGGTTGATAAATAGATAAAGTTTTAATCTTTATAGTTTTTACGAAAGTAATTAGTAGATAAAGTTGACACCTTTATTTGCTAATTAGTGAAGTAGAGCTTAAAAGTGATAAACTTATTTGTTTATTAAGTTTGTAAGATCGGGTGGTTATCGTTTATTTGCGGCTCTTCAATTTGGTTACATTTTCTATCCTTTTTCAATTAATTAGTGTAGATTTAATTAGTTATTTTATAAAATGTTAGCTTATTTGATATTTGCCATGCGTAGTGAGTAGTTTAACTTGTGTTTGCTAAGTGATTAGTGATTTGGAATTTAAGTGCGGTTTAAAAAGGTTTAAAAAATTAATAGTCAATTTACATACCGTCATTTACTTTTAATGCAATTTAAATACTTGTCATTTATTTTAAAAAGCATTTTACTTTACTTGTCATTTAATTTCTTGCAACTTGTTTTCTAAGGATTTTTATTCGTTAAACCTAAGCCCGCACTTAAGGAACATTTCACGTCACTTAGCAAGCATATTTGTCATTTATATCAATTTTAGTATAATCTTTTAGTTTTTAATCTTAGAATTAATATTAGTTTAATTTTTAGTATAAAAATAGTTTAAAACCAAAACCAAAATATTTGTCATTCAAGCACCAAACGAAACATTCTCATGAATTTCAATTCATCTCTCGCCGTGGAAACGACACTCGGAAGATAGACTATTATTTTTCCTAAAGTAATTGTCTTATCTGACGGGATATACTATATATTACTACGACACGCGTTTGACGTTTATCAAAATGGCGCCGCTGCCGGGGAGAGGTGTAGCGATTTTTACGAGATTGTTTGTGTTCGAGCCTTGAAGAACCTTCCATGTGAAGTTATTTTTCTTTATAAAAATATAAAAATACAAAAATATTTTTCATTTTCTTTTATTAGTATATAAAAGCAAGAAAAATCCAAAAAAAAATATAATAAAAAAAATAATTAAAAAAAATTCCATAAAAAGAATTAAAAATTACCAAGTTGGTAAAAGAACACCAACATATAATACCTTCAATTGAGGTATTATCCATAATAAGTTCCCAACTCGAATAAAAGATTCAAAAACTTTCCTTTTGTGTCACTTGCGATATACGGCTCACCTCTAAAAAGTAAATTTTTTAGAGAGCTACCGTGAAGCTTGTTGATTATTAGGTTTAAGTTAATCGATCTCGTTTTGTCCTTTAATAAAGTATATTAAACCTAAAAACCCAAAAATAATCTTCTTTTTCTTCTTATCCATTTAATTCTTTTCATTAACCCTCTAAATTGTTTAATTCTTATGGCATCACTCGATCATCGTTTGAACCCCCTCTACTCGATTAAAGAATGTTCGTCTTGTGGAGCTTTGTACACTGCAGACTTTTGTTGTTCAAAAGGAGGTCTTGAAGACAAGATTCTTGTTCCTAAATCCCCTCAGAATTGTGCAACTTGTGGAGATCCGGTTGATGGTCTATATTGTCGATCTTGTGCTTTTGTGCGAAAGTGTTTGAATGAAGGTTGGTATACAATTCATGATAAAAACGAAATTCTAAACACTTCTGAGTCATCCAATCACAACACCAACGTTGTTAGTGCACCTCAAGAGCCATTCGTCTTCAATCAAGACCTCGGTCAAAATTCTTCACGAAGTCCTCCACACATTGACCATCATTGTTGTTACGAGTGTGGTGATTCGTTAAATCATTAGTGAACCCCTCGAGAATGGAAAACAACGCTTATAGACGGATCATGGTGAAGTAGAAGCTCAATGTCGTCACTTAGGGCAAGACTCTCATCCTCATTAGAATCGGAAAGAGGAGTGACTAGTAAAGTCGGCTCATTCAATGGTTGAGTCATAGAAACGTCTTGCATTCGATAATGGGCGGTCTATGTTCTTTAACACCATCATCAAAAAGAGGATTTAGTTACTAGAGATATATCGGTCATTCGAATTATTTGAAAAAAGTGGGTTCGAGTAAATTTTCAACATTGTCTTCCAGAACATCCTCATCTGATTGTGACTCGTCATCACTAGAGGTAAAATCGTCATTTGAGTTGAATAGAGGGTTAGAGAAAGTCACGGATGTTTCCTCATAAACGTTAATGGGAGAGAAATCATTACACGAAGGTAAAATGCACTCACTATCACTCCCGGATGTATCCTCGAACTCATTTGGGATTGGAACAAGGTCCTCAACACTAGACTTTATGAATTCGTCCGATTCCTTTTCAGGAATAGTGCTAATTTCCTCATTCCCCATGATGAGAGAGTCCTCGGGCTCCAAATCTGGTTTAAAAGGGTAGTGTGATTGCAACAGGGGAATTCTCATAATATTCCCTCACTTGAATAGTATACTCCTCGTCATCATCATTATCGAAAATAGGACACTTCCAATATGGAATACAAATTTTAGCTGCCTGCTCTTCTTGTTTTAGTTGCATTTTATTAAGAGTTTGCAAATCATTAAGAAGTTTAAGTAGCAATTCTTGTACATACTCTGGTTGATTTTGCTCTTCTTCCACAGCTTGCTTAATTTTTAGAAATCTCTCCTCAGCTAGCAATAAAGCCATACACTTTTCTCTAGGAGGTATATGATCATACTTCTTTAAAAAGGCTTGAATAGCTTCCATTAAGTTTTCTCTAGCTTGCAATATTTCCGTGTTTGTTTCTTGAGGAGGTTGATGAATGACGGGAAACTGCGGGGGTTGGAATTGGTCAAAACTGGAAGAAATAGAATTATAACAAAGATTAGGTTCGTAGAAATTCTGGTTCTTCGGTTGGACCACTGAAAATTTTATGAGGAGACCCACCGCAAGTTTTCACAACAGGAAATTGTTGTGGAAAACCTGGTGAAGTCTGTGGAAATTTTTTTATCAAAGTTTTGATTGAAACACGGGTCCTGATCGTAGACAAACGGAACTTGAGATGGACAATCGTAACCATAATGAGCATCGTTCCCACATAACTCACAAAAATACGTATCGTACTGGGGTTGTGGAGGGTAGTCGGAAAAATTTGGAGAATCATTGTAAGAATACGGAGTTGGTTCATAAGTGAATGAATTTTCAGCTTCCGAATTACATCCTAAACAAGGTACCCCTCTATTATAATATCCACACCGCTCGCAAGTACAATATCGACAAGGTTGATCATCAACTGGATTTCCGCAGCTGAAACAACTACGTTGTTCGAATGACGACATTAGAATTAAACAATTTGAGATTAAGAAGAATATTTTTGAATTTTTTTATGTATTTTAAACAAGAAAAATATTTTTGGGACTGAAAAAATCAAAGGTGCACGGTAGCTCTCTAGAAAACGCACAAAGAAGCGGGGGAGCGGGTAAAGCGAAGCTTTAAAAATCTTCTCCTTTCGGGTCGATGTTCGCAGGATCGACCCTCCTTTTACCTCACTTATAGTTTGTTAACTAAAGATGAGCCGAAACGACAATTAACAAACGGTTATTTTTAATATCTAAATATAAAAGAAATATAAGATAGAGTGTAAAATATTTTCTGATATTTTTATATTATAATAAAACAAAAAACTTTTACGGGAAAAGATCTTCAAGGCTCGAATTAAACAATACGAGCAAAAATCGCTACACCTATCCTCGGCAGCGGCGCCATTTTGTGTTCATCAAATACAACCCTCTAAATATTATATTATATATATATATATATATATATATATATATATATTGTAAAAATATATAATATACGCTATCATAAGCTAAGTATCTTACAAATTACTCTTAGGAAAGAATAATAAGTAATCAACACGGGTATCGTTCTCCTCGGTGAGAGGTGAATGGAAATTCACGGTTATGTCGGGAATCGAGCTTGAATGTGATTTAAGATTTGATTTTGGATTCTAATTCTAATAACACAAATGGAAAGCAAATAAAAGCACAAAAATCCAAGTAATATAGGCAATTAAAACATTAAGCATTAAAACGATAACGAGAATTTAAAACCGAGACTTAAAACCTAATTTATCAAATTTTAACCCTAAAAATGCAAATTTAATTTCTAAAGGTCCTAAATGACTAAAAATAATTTTAGAAAAAAGAATTATATTTTTTTGAATTTTATTTTATTTATTATGAATTAAAAACAGATTTAATCTAAAAATAATATAAAAAATATTAAACTAATTTATAAAAATCTGAAAATTTTATGAAAAGTACTTTGAACAAATTAAAATCTAAGAAAAATAAAAGATTTGAAAAAGCAGTTGAAATAAGCAGGAAAATAAGCTTAAATAAGCTGATAAGTAAAACTAGGGATTAAAGCATAAGTATTAAATGGTGCAAGATATAAAACGAAAAAGACCCAAGGGCAGTTGACAGTGAGAGTGTGTGTTAAATCGTTGGGGGGGTATAAAGGGGAGGTCAGAGGCTCGAAATTGTGGGCACCCTTTTTTATAAAACAATTTTTTTTCTTTTTTAAACATAAACTTTAAACTAAAATAAGCAACTTTTGTGAAATGATTTTTTCTTAAAACCTTAAATAAGCACAGAAATAAGCAATAAAAAAGCTCAGAATACGTAAAAAAAAAAGCTTTAGATCTTTTTAGCTTTTGGCAGAATTGAAGCATAAAACAAAATAAGCTAACCTCAAAGACCATAAGCTAGAAACAGATTAAAAAGCTTAGACCCTAATAACATTATTAACTAGAAATAAGCAAAAAGACATAAGCTGAAAACATAATAAGGCTTAAAGACAACAGACCTAATAAATGGATTTTGACAGATTTTAAGCTAATAAAAAGGCTTAATAAGCTTAAGGAAAAAGGTTAAAAGCTAAAATCAAATAAGAAATTACACTAGGAGAACTCAAATAAGCTAAAAACAAATTATAAGCTAAACAAATAAGCTAAGAAAAGACTTAAAGAAAGTGACAGACTACACTAGTTGCTTTTGACTTTTTGAAATATTAAGCTGAAAAGCACTAAAAACCTAAAAGGACAGCAGACATAAAACAAACAGATTCTAAGGACATTTGACCAACTTTAAGCTAAGATTTAGAACAATTAAGCAATGGAAATAAGATGAAAACTCAAAACAAATTAAGGTTGATATCCAAAGTACATATAAAAACTAGAAATAAAAAAATTGGCCCAGAAAATAAGCTAGAAAAGACACTTGAAAATGACAGACTTAACTACTAATTTTGGCTTTTTAAAAATTATTGACTACTTTGAGCTTAAAATTAAGACACTTAAAATGATTTTGACTTCCTAAAAACTTGAAACAGATTTAGGTTAGACTACAATATGCTAGGATTAACAAAGATTTAAACAATTAAAACCTAAACTAATGACTAAAAAGACCTTAACAAAAGGCAATTTTGCTTAAACTAAAACCACCCTATTTGACTGTTTTTAACCAAGACTTGTAAAAGACTATATGACTTTTAAAACAGATGCATTATAACATGAATTGAGCTCATATTGATCACAAAACACTACACCTAAAGCTCACTTTTATAAATCAAGGATTAAAACAGTTTTGAAGAATATTAAGAATAACAAACTTGAAATCATGACTTAACTAGACTACAACCTTATCAATACTAACCCAAAGCTTATGAAAACTAATCTAAGGACTTAATAAGAGCTAATGAAAACCAATTTGAAAACTAAAAACGATTTTGAACCTTATTTGACCCATTTTCAATACTTAACCCAAACACTCCTTTAAAAACTTTAAAACCTATTTTTAAACTTAAACAGATTCATTTCACCCTTATTTAATTAAAACAGATTAACAACTAAGCTTATTTAAATCTATTAAGCTAAAGTCTAAGAAAATAAGCACCTAACAATAAACTATTTAAATAAGCAGATTTAACAAAAGCTAGGACAGAACTATATAAACTTGAACTAAACTGATTTAAACTAATAACTAAGTATTCTAAGCTATATTCATATAATATAAGCACAAATAAACTAGGATAAGCAGACAATAAGCTGAAATAAGCAGATAATAAGCAACATACAAATTAAGCTTTAAATGAAAGAAAAGAGAAGGTACCTTTGTCCCAGCTAAACAAGGACCTTAAATGCTCTATAGAGCTTAAGTCAACAAACTCCAGCTTATCATAGATAAGCTAGTATTGTCTATAAGCCCATCCCAATTTGGCTTATCATCCAAAACCCAAGCTAAGGAATTTTATTTGAGATTTTAGTGAAGACTTAATCAGTTTGGCTTAAAACAAACTAAACTAAATATGAACTAGCTTATTAGAGCTTAATGAGCTTATTAGGTGATATCACAAATCATTTTAAGCTAAGATTTACATATTAGCAAAACAAAAATTAAACACAATTTAAAAGCAAACTGATTTTTATTAATGATAAAAGGAGTTACAATACTTTAAAAGAAAAATTCAGAAATTAAAAAGACAATAAGCTAAAAATAACTACAATAAGCTAGATTAAAAACTACTCATCTAGACAAAAACTACTTCATTTATGTGTGAGCTTTCCCCTCTATTTATAGCAGGAAGAAGAAGGTTCTAGGAGGAGGAGCGTCCTTGAAGCAGCCCTCGATTACATATTCATCATTTGAGCCCTTGATTATAAACCACGTCTCATCCACCAATCATATAGCTCTGAATCGCCAGCATGTCTTAAATAGGTGTCAGAGGTGTTAGAACTTATTTTAGAAGGGATTCAAGCTTGTGTGTGTGATTGTTTACCCTGGGTGATTTGTGTATTGTGTAAAAAATAGAAAGAAAAGAACGGTGAAAGAGATGTACAGTACAAAGTGTTTGACCCGTTTGTTTTACTTGGACTGGGTAAAAGGGTTTTGGATTGGGCTTTGGTTTAAATCTTGGGCCATGACTTAATAATAATTGGATCTTGGACTTACGTTTATAAATGGGTTTTGATTTTAGGCTTATAAACTAATGGATTGACCAGACCCATTTAAATGGTTACGGGTTGGCCTATTAAGGATGTATTCGCCTTCGGCCTTGATTTCTCACGATCTTGTCTTTCCCACTGTGCTCTGGTTTGTTCCGTTTGGCTTTATTTTGTCCTTTTTTGACTATTCGTTCCTGCAAGACATTAAGTACCTAACTCACATTATATAATGCATTTTTCATATATTTTGGCTCTTTTTAGCTTACTTTTAATAAGAAAATATAATATGTGATTTACAACTCATATCACAATCTCCCATACTAAGCTATTCGCCGTATCCTCAGCAATGTCAATAAACACACTTAGGAATACCAAATAAATTTCAACTCTGTTAGGACTAATTACTCTTAACAATGTAGGCTAAGTGTTCATCTAAGGGGATTAAGAAATCACTAGTTTTGAAAAGCCCCCCGTTTTACCATTTTTATACATTTATATACATATCGTAACTTCATGGAACGAGAAACACTAAAAGGATAAATTCATCGTCCTCGATTTTTCACTTGCCCCAAACCAAGCTTAAAAACGAAATCATTGTTAAATACAAGTTATGATGCTAACACTACTCATAAAAGCTAATTGTCTATGCATAGCTACTTTCCGCTCCCTTATTCCTAAATCCTCTAAAGATTTTATTATCATTATTGGTGACAAATAAATTAATGTCTTATTCACATAAAGTAAAACCCAGTTTAGACCACAATTAGTTTGAAATCCTTTCCTAAAGAGACGATACGGTGAGAATAAGGTCCACATTAAGGTTCTAATTTCGCATGATTTAGGGGTTATCCGTTTTATTTCATCCGAAATAACTCAACTACGAGTCCAGAGACGGAAGCTTTATTTAGATAACTCTGAAGTTGAAATTTAGCTTTATTATTATTATTATTGCAACATTATTAAACCTCGGTCCTTTAAACAACTGACACATCGGGGATCCTAACCGACAAGAGCCAGTAGTCTTATTTTGACCTCGGTAATTTCCTCGATCTTTTAGAAGGCTGCAACATCGGTTGTGAGCCGGCAAGATGCAACAAACTTTTATCAATCTTGGATTATTATTATTACTATGGGCTTTCTTTTGAAGACTGCCACATCGGTTGTGAGCCGGCAAGAGACAGTAAACTTTTATCAGCCCACAGTTTTTATTATTATTACCTCCACCCTTTAAACGACTACCGCTTCGGTCTATTATTAATATTATTATTATTATTATAGCCAAATTTCAAGTCCTGTGGTCTTTTAACTATCTAGACAACGGTAGCGAGCCGTCAAGAATCGGTAGCCTATTTTCCCACAACACTGACAAAACCTCGATGTGTACCTTACTTTCACCAGAAGGAATCTCTATGAAGTGATTTAAACTAAGAATCGGAAAAACCTAAAGTAACTTTATTTATTCCACAATTATATAACGTTTATTGAGCTGATGGGAGTAAAAAGCCACAATTAACCTCTATGAGCTCTAAAGAGATCCAACTACTCTATGTTTAGCATCTAACTTATATAAAACTCTATCATTTCTCGTTCTTCGTAAATTTAAAATCTCTAAGAAAAAGATCCGCGAATGCTTAGTCTAATAAAACAAGCTTTGCATATTTAAAGTCTATCAAGGAAACTTGCAAACTCTTGGCTTTTTCAAGCTAGAATTCGCATTTTAAAGCTTCTTGTATAAAAGACTAGCAAATGCTTAAATTTATATAAGTTAAGGGGAAAGCTAAAGCGCAACATGCTCGATCAAGTCAAAATTTATTCCTTAAGAAGACAAAACTACGCGTCAAAACACTTATTCTATTTTTGAAAAAATTTAATTTTGGCATATTTTTGCTATTTTTTGTGGTAAAACGAGATTACGTGAAGACAAGGCAAATGCAAGTAAGATCAAATCGAAAGATCCCCCCATACTAGAACTACACATTGTCCTCAATATGAGACTGTCACCCCCATACTAATTTCAAGGTATAATCCAAATATTAAGGGGTCTCTACACAAATCTAAAGCCGTTTATTAATTAAGCTAATAGATAAACGTTAATCAATAAGATCTAGGATATCGGATTCCTATATAAGCATGCTAAGGATTGAAGATCGAGTGAACGATGGACAAAACCACGAGCACGAGAGTCTTCAAAATCCGGGGCAATCCTGGACATAAAACACGAAACACAAGAAAGGAAGAGGCGAGCCTCCTCACATCACACTTATTATATTAATATTATACTATTACTAGGGATAAGCATGGGTTGCCACCCACGAAGCGCTTGTTTTTGATAACCGAGTCACGAGCCTGACTCGACCCCGAATTTAGTGGTCCATGGGGAAAGTTTGGAGATCCGGGATAACCATCGGTGGTATGTCCCCTCCAAAATAGTGTTTAAGTCTATGACCGTTCACCTTGAAGTTTGGTCTGTCGGTTTGAGATAACTCGATGGTTCCATAAGGGAAAACTTGAGCAACGGTGAACGGTACGGGTTTTGAGCTTTCCCGAGAAAATATTTAATCGAGAACTGAAGAGAAGAACTCGATCACCAACATTGAAGACGCGGTTCTTAATCTTGGAGTCATGAATCTTCTTTGTTTTCTCTTTGTAGATTATAGAGTTCTCGTAAGCTTGATCCCGGAGTTCATTTAATTCATTCATTTAAACCTTCCGGTGATCACCCGCGGTCTTAAGGTCAAAATTACAATTCTTTAAGGCCCAATAGGCCTTGTGTTCAAGTTCGATAAGAAGATGGCAAGCCTTTCCGTACACAAGTTTATAAGGTGTGCACCCAATGGGTGTCTTGAAAGCAAGGCCCATAATGCATCATCTAACTTATCAGACCATGAAGCATGATTTTCACCTACGGTCCTTTCTAAAATACGTTTCAAACCACGATTTAAAACCTCCACTTGTCCACTCATTTGTGGATGATACGCGGTAGAAAGACGATGGGTAACTCCATACTTAAGCATAACTTTTGCGAATTGGTCATTGCAAAAATAAGTACCGCGATCACTAATTATAGCATGAGGAGTTCCAAATCGGGTAAAAAGAGATTTCAAGAATTTTACAACAACTCGGGCATCATTAGTGGGAAGCTTTTTTGCTTCAACCCATTTAGACAAGTAGTCGACGGCCACGAGAATGTACTTGTTCCATCGAGAAGACAGGAATGGTCCCATAAAGTCGATGCCCCACACGTCAAAGATCTCGCATACTTGAATTGCATTTTGAGGCATTTCATCCTTTTGTGAGATTTTGCCTTGACGTTGACACGAGTCACAAGACTTAACCATGTCATGAGCATCGCGGTAAATTGTTGGCCAATAGAAACCAGAATCGAAGACCTTTTTAGCGGTGTAGTTCGCACCATGATGTCCCCCGGTGGGTCCATTATGGCAAGCCGTGAGGATATCAACGGCTTCTTGGCCATGAACACATCGTCTAATCACTTGATCCGCACAAATCTTAAACAAGTAGGGGTCGTCCCAAAAATAATGCTTAATATCTTTAAAGAACTTTTTCTTTTGTTGGGACGACATCCCTTTTACTACAAAATTTCCCGCATGGTAATTTGCAATGTCGGCAAACCATGGGGTACTAGAATTATTATGAGAAGATATTATTCCAAGGGTCTCGAGAGGAAAAGTTTCATTAATTTCCTTTTTCTCGAGATCACCTTGATGAGGGTTCTCTAATCTAGACAAATGGTCGGCCGTGAGATTCTCTGCTCCTTTTTTATCATGAATAATGACATCAAATTCTTGGAGTAGGAAAATCCACCAGAGCAATCTCGGCTTAGCATCTTGCTTAGCAAGAAGATACTTAAGAGCCGAGTGGTCCGTATACACTATGGTCTTCGATAAGACTAAGTAAGGCCGGAATTTCTCGAAAGCATACACCACGGCTAATAACTCTTTTTCCATAGTCGTGTAGTGTCCTTGAGCATCCGTCATGGTCTTACTTGCATAGTGTATAGGCTGAAATTATTTGGTCTTACGTTGCCCAAATACTGCACCTACCGCATAATCACTAGCGTCACACATAATTTCAAATGGTAGGTCCCAATCGGGGCAACTAAAATTGGGGCTTCGGTTAACTTTTTCTTAAGTATATTAAACGCTTCAATACATTCCTTCGAGAAAACAAACGGGGTTTCTTTTTCAAGAAGATGGATCATCGGCCGGGCGATTTTAGAAAAATCTTCGATAAATCGACGATAGAAACCGGCGTGCCCTAAAAAACTTCGAACACCTTTGACAGAAGTCGGATGAGGGAGTTTAGCTATAACATCAACTTTAGCTCTGTCGACCTCAATCCCGGACTTTGAAATCTTATGGCCGAGGACAATGCCATTTTTAACCATGAAATGACACTTCTCACAATTTAGAACTAAGTTGGTATCTTCGCACCTGTTTTAGCATTTTGTATAAATTAGAGAGGCATGATGAAAAAGAATTCCTAAAGACCGAGAAATCATCCATGAAGACTTTCGTTGTTTCCTCGATCATGTCGTGAAAAATGGCCATCATGCACCTTTGGAACGTGCCCGGGGCATTACATAAGCCAAAAGGCATATGTCGGTAGGCGAACGTCCTATAAGGGCAAGTAAAGGTGGCCTTCTCTTGGTCTTTCGGGTCAATGGGAATTTGAAAATATCCCGAAAAACCATCTAAAAAGCAATAGTATTCGTTCCCTGCTAAACATTCTAGAATTTGATCCATGAAAGGCAACGATAAATGGTCTTTACGAGTGGCATCATTAAGCTTACGATAGTCAATACAAACTCACCATCCCATAACTAACCTAGTGGGTATTAACTCATTATCTTCGTTTTCAACTACGGTCATGCCACCTTTTTTAGGCACACAATGAACGGGACTTACCCATGGACTATCGGAGATATGGTAAATCAATCTGGCATCAAAGAGTTTGATAACTTTCTTTTTGATAACCTCATGAATTTTCAGATTCACCCTTCTTTGATGTTGAACTGCCGGTTTGAATTCGTCTTCTATTAAGATCTTGTGAGTACAAAAACTAGGGTCGATACCCTTAATGTCGGAAAATTTCCATGCGATGGCCCCTTTGTGTGACTTAAGAACCTTTAAAAGGGCGGCTTTTTCTTCATCTTTTAACTTTTTAGAAATTATGACCGGTAATTTATCGGTTCCTTCTAAAAATGCATATTCTAAATGAGAAGGTAATTCCTTAAGCTCGAGTTCTGGTGGTTCTTCGATCGAAGGCTTCGTTAAAGTAACATCAACTTGCTTAAGGTAGTCATTCTTCATTGGAGGGAGAGTTAGAGACGGGTCTTCATTTAGTAATTTCTCAAGGTAAAGAATGTCTCCCTATGTGTCGTAATAATCGTTATTTAAATTAGAAAGCTCATCCGTGGTATGTAGAAAAGTCTCAATCTCTTTCAAAATGAAATCTCCTCCTTCAAAAGGAGTGAACGAGGGGGAAAAAGAAGCAATGATAGGATCCAAAGGAGTGGGATTGCCACTTGACGAACTATCTGAAAATCCGAGCACCTCTTGAGCATACTCTTCACAAGCAACGTCTATGACATTGACTTGATGAACCATTTCATCATAATAATTGTGGGAGTATCTCGAAGTGTACCTGACCTTAAACGTAATGGCTTCATCATTGACTCAAAGAGTCATTTCTTCACCGTGTACATCAATTAAAGCTCGCTCCGTCCTCAAAAAAGGTCTCCCGAGGATGAGAGGAACCCGAGGATCGACCTCGTAATCAACAACAACGAAGTCGGCCAGAAAATAAAATTTTCCTACTTTTACAAAAACATCTTCGACGACACCTTTTGGAATAACAGTCGATCGGTTTGCTAGTTCGAGTGTCATGCGGGTCGAAGTGAGTTCCGGGAACGAAAGATGCTTCCACACGGAAAGAGACATTAGATTAATGCTAGATCCGAGATCGGCCAAGGCTAAGCATTCATCTAGCTCTGAAAAATCACACGGGATGAGAAACTTGCCGGGATCTCTAAGTTTTTCAGGCAACTTTTTTAGGAGCATCGCCGAGCAATTCTCATTTAACGGAGTACTTGCTAATTCGAATAATTTTTCTTTATTACTTAGAAGACTCTTAAACATAGAAGCAAACTTCGGCATATAAAGAAGAGCATCCGCGAAGCTAATATCGAAGTGTAATCTTTGAAAGATTTAAAGAAACTTCAACATTTGATTATTATCTTTTTCACGGAGCTTTTGGTCGTTAAGCCTCGAAGGATAAGGTATTGACGGTTAAGACTAGACTCGAGAGCAACTTCGGGCTCTGGTATCGGGTCTTGGAAAACCATAGGTTGGACGTGTGCGGTACTTCCAAAACTTGTATTTTGCACCTTGTCCTTTGTCACCTCGGTTTCACGTTCCACTTCCTTCGGGAGAGGAGAATGGGTAGGTGGAATCGTAGGTCCATCATAAGCAACACCACTTCGGGTGGTAATAGCTTTCACGTCACCTCTCGGGTTAGCAACGGTATTACTAGGAAGTGATCCCGAACCTGAGGAATTTTGCATTTGCATATTAGTTAATATGTTCATTATTTGATTGTTTTGATTTTCTATCTTATTGGTTCTTGCATCAATCATAGATTTGAACTCATTTTGCAATTCCGTCTTCATGTTAGTCATTTGAGTTTGCATTGCTCTTAAAGTAGCTTCATTACTCTTCATGTAGTTTGTTAACTCGTTTGAAGGTCCAACTTGAGCTTGATAATTCAGGGCTTGAAAATTCGAAGCTTGAAAATTGTTGTTTCCTTGATTGAAATTTTTCCCTCTTCCTTGATTGTTCGGAGCTTGATAATTCGGGGCTTGAAAATTCCCTTGATTTTGATTTTGATTGTATCAGTTTTGATTATTTTGCACATTCAGTTGATTGAAACCGGGTGGTTCAAGGTAATTATTTGAGCGATAGCTAAACTAATTACGGTCACCTTGCGGTTGGTACGAATTACCCCCGAATTGTAGTTACCAGTAGTAGCATAAGCGGCCTCTTGAGTGTAGCCATCGACGGCTGGGCACTCGGTAAAGGAATGGGGACCACCACAAGTCTCGCATTTCGTATCAACAGATTTGATCATTTGTATTTGTCTCATCATCTCTACAAAATTCTTATTCATCATTTCTAATTGTCGAGCAACTTCTGGACTCTCGGTAGTAGTAGTAGTAGAAGAGATATTTCTAGACGTCTCATCTTTAGTTGTTGAAGTGCCCCAATGGTTGTGGTGAGCGGTCATGTTCTAGATCAATTCGTAACATTCTTCCGGTGTCTTTTGCATAAAAGTTCCTCCCGCTGCAGCATTGATGGTGTCTCGATGACTTAATGTCAAACCATTATAAAAGGTATCAATTTGTGTAACTAAAAGCATGTTATGGTTAGGACACCGATCAATGGACAATTTACAACGCTCCCATGCCTCAAATAATGATTCGTGTGGTTTTTGTTCAAATTTTGTAATCTTGTTCCTTAACGTAGTCACCATGGAAGGAGGAAAATATTTCGAGAGAAATTTCCTCATCATATCATTGAAAGAGTGGATTGAATTCCTTGGAAGGCAATCATACCATGTAATAGCATGATGCGTACATGAATATGGGAAAAGAGATAAACGAAAGGCATCATCGGAGACCCCATTTTGCTTCATATGTTGAGTAATTTCCAAAAATTTGTCAATATGTCTATTGGCATCGTCGCCCGGTAATCTGTGAAATTGACAAGTATTTTGAACTTGTTGGATCATGTGATGGCGAAGTCCAAAATCTGTAGCTTCGATTGGAATCGGGGAAATTGGTCCGCCCCGTCCATCTATAGACGGGTGGCACAACTCCTCCATCGATCGAGGAGTTGGCCTGTTAGGTCTCACCATCGGAGGTGGACCATTATTATTAGGACAAGGGGGTCCCGCAGGAGGCGGTCCTAAATTATTATGAGGAATGCTCATAACTTCTTTGAAGTCGAAAAGAGATGACGGTTCACCTAAATTCCTTCGTCGAATAAGACTCTCGGGGTCTCTAAGCGGAGAATATAGATTTGACGAAGTAGCACGAGTGCTCATGCACTAAAACAAAATAAGATAAAACAAGATAGAACGAAAATATTTTGTAACTGATAATCAAAAAAGTGTAAGGTAGCTCTCTAGAAAACGCACAAAGAAGCGGAGGAGCGGGTAAGCGCGAAGCGTTTTAAAAACCTTCTCCTTTCGGGTCTAAGTTCGTTGGATCGACCCTCCTTAAACCTCTCTTATAGTTTGTTAATCTAAAGGTGAGCCGTTTTCACAAGTGACACAATGGTTGATTTTTATATTTTTAATTTTTTTGGTATTTTATAAAATAACTTGAAAACAAATTTTTATTTTTTATTTTTATGGTTTATGTAGGATCCCGTATCACACTTCACTTCATATAACGAACCACGAATCGAACTAGAAAAGAGATAAAGAGAGTGAGTTGTTTTGTAGAGAGAGAGATGAGAGAGTTTAGGAAAAGGAAAATGATTAGAATGAACAACTTAGTCTTTTAATATATATATATATAAAATATATATATATTATATATATATAGATATATTTGACATTATTTCGCCAAGATATTAAGTTGGGTCATCGTCTACTTTTAAAAAGTCCATTCTCATAATATTTTTTGTGTCAATCCAATAAACGAATCCAATCAACATTATTAAAAGTCGGTCTAATCTTTCATCTCCGTAAAACATACGTCTAAATCCTTTTTATTTCATTATTTAGGTTGTTTTTAAAAATAATGATTTACTTGTGGTCAGTTTCTACTTCTCTTTCAAAGAGTCATAACTTTAATAATAATACCCTAGAAGTGCATTTCCGTAGTTCCCCGTAAATGTTTTTGCAATATGTAATATGTGCACATTGTCTACTAACTTAGTTTATGTAGCACAACAATATTCTTGATTCCTTGGTGTCACCAAACAAGGGGAGCATACCACCGAGGGGAGCACTTTCAAAGCGTTTTTGCTCATTTAAATTGCATCGAACTTCTTCAGCATCATGTAAATTTTATTTGATCCATGGATCCGTTAAGTCAATAATACATAGAATGTAATTATCAATGGGATGCAATAAGCAAGGGGGAGCTATGACTATGTGGTTTAATAGCATGATTATAGTTTAGAAACCATGATGATTAGAAGAATTCACTTATGATGATCACCGCTCACCTATTATAGAAGATAAGGATAGGATAGTCAAATACAATAAGGGTTTGATTTCCCAATACCTCAAAAACATTACCGTCCCTCCCCCACATCAAAATCACGCGTAAACCTTAAGGGGTCATCCTCTCATACCTTCAACTTATATAGATTTAAAAGTAACCTACTATTCTTTTCATGCCTTCTTCTCATCTATCATGTACATCGCTTTGAAATTATCCAAGATAACCATAAAATCACCTCAAACCGTATTTCTCATGTTTTCTTCTCAATATGCCTCCTACCAATAAAACTTGATCACCTACCTTATTCCTCATTCCTTTAGACCTATATACTCAAGGTACCATACCCTCCATTGTCCTTGCCTACTTCTCACCTCCTCATGACCTTTTCTAACTATCCAAGGACACACAATCCACTTCACCTTTATTTCTTACATCTTCTCCTCATACCTCAAACCTATATACTCGGAGCACCTATCCTCTTCTCATTCCTCCAACATATATACTCGGAGCACGTACCCTCTTCTCATGTCTTCTTCTGAAACCTCCAACCTATATGCTCCAATCATAATCCACACTATACCTTTTTGCTTCGATAAAAGGGGGAGAAGGATTGTAAACTAGTATCTTTTTAAACTCTACTAATGTGTATACTTTACATAGTTTGTCATCATCCAAAAAGGGGAGATTTGTTAGTGCAAATATATTACGATTTTTAATCTATACGATCTCTTTATGTTTTGTAATGACAAACTGTAACTTCCTAATCGAATACTAACGTAAAGTGCGCAAGTTACTAGTAATCACAAATTATCAATGCATACTCGCATCCACATCTCTCAACATCTCAAGTATGCATCAAGACGAACATTGGTTTACACCCACCCCCCGTTAAATCACATAAGGTAATCACAAACTAATCAATTAAACATGAATTAGTGATCAAGAAAATAATTTTTTCATAATAATCCATCACATTTCTACAAAAACTAATATTTTTACAAAATACATAAAATAGTTTTGCTAAATAAAAACAAAAATAATGTTTTATTTGAAATTCAAATTCTGAATTCAGTTTTCCCCCTCAAAACTGAATACAGCTCAGCCAGATAAACCTTCCCTATAAAAGGACAAAAATCAGAGCGTCGGTCTAGGGGCGGCCCCCTTAGTGCCTAGGGCGGCCTCCCAATATAAAATGTAAAACGCCAGGACCCGCCCACCACTGACCATTAGATTTCCCTGCCTATAAATACTGCACTCTCTCCTGTATAAAATTAACCCTCTTTGCACAGATTTTTCAATTTTTTTTCTCTCTCTAAAATCCCCTTTCTCTCTCTAAATCTCTTGATCACTAACATAGTTTAATCTTGTTTAAATATGATCCAATCTTCTATCCTTTCCTTCTTCCCTCATGTGCAAGAGAAGAACTTCGGTCATCTTCAAGATCCGAAGTTATGTAGCCTAGTTAGTCCATTTGTAACATTTGTTACATATAAGATCAGAGTCCAAGTCTACCAATCTTTATAGTGGGTAGATCCAAATGAATGTATATATTGGATGGGTTGATTGTGGGATTTCGTTAGTAATTTTATGGCCTTAAAATACATTGGTGAAGTGGTAGATTGGTTCTAGCTAAGATTAGGACTTCACATCTACATAGAGTCGGTAATAATATAAGCGACTCGGTTTATGTGCTTGTGTGGAGACCATAAAAAACAAGTTTTTTTAGTGTTGGGCCATAAAACATAATGGGTTTGTAGTACCTGAAGAAGTAAACTCAACATCTAGCTTAGTGATCGCAAATAATGTAAGCAATGGTAATAAAGGTTTCAACAACCGTCCGAAAGGGAAGCTTGTGATTAGTGAAGTAACTCTCGAGTTGGATACTCGAGGAGTGGAGTTGGGCGAAGAGGAGCTTCGTGACCGAACCACCTAAACACTTATTCTATTTTTGAAAATTTTTAATTTTGGCATATTTTTGCTATTTTTGGTGGTAAAACGGGGTTACGTGAAGACAAGGAAAATGCAAGTAAGATCAAATCGAAAGATCCCCTCATACTAGAACTACACATTGTCCTCAATGTGATACTGTCACCCCATACTAATTTAAAGGCATAATCCAAATATTAAGGGGTCTCTACGCAAATCTAAAGCCGTTTATTAATTATGCTAATAAATAAACATTAATCAATAAGATCTAAGATATCAGATTCCTATATATAAGCATGCGAAGGATTGAAGATCGAGTGAATGATGGACAAAACCACGAGCATGGGAGTCTTCAAAATCCGGGCAATCCTAGACATAAAACACAAAACACGAAACACAAGAAAGGAAGAGGCGAGCCTCCTCACGTCACACTTATTCATAATTATTATACTAATATACTATTACTAGTGATAAGCATGGGTTACCACCCATGAAGTGCTTGTTTTTGTTAACCGAGTCACGGGCCTAACTCGACCCCGAATTTAGTAGTCCATGGGGAAAGTTTAGAGATCTGGGACAACCATTGGTGGTATGTCCACTCCAAAATAGTGTTTAAGTCTATGACCGTTCACCTTAAAATTTGGTCTATCGGTTTGAGATAATTCGACGGTACCATAAGGGAAAACTTGAGTAACGGTGAACGGTCCGGTCCAACGGGTTTTGAGCTTGCCCGAGAAAATCTTTAATCAAGAATTAAAGAGAAAAACTCAATCACCAACGTTAAAAACGCGGTTCTTAATCTTGGAGTCATAAATCTTCTTCATTTTCTCTTTGTAGATTAAAGAGTTCTCGTAAGCTTGATCTCGGAGTTCATTTAATTCATTCATTTGAACTTTCCGGTGATCACCCACGATCTTAAGGTCAAAATTACAATGTTTTAAGGCCCAATTAGCCTTGTGTTCAAGTTCAATAGGAAGATGACAAACCTTTCCGTACACTAACTTATAAGGAGTGCACCCGATGGGTGTTTTGAAAGCGGTACGGAAGGCCCATAAAGCATCATCTAACTTATCGGACCATGAAGCACGATTTTCACCTACGGTCCTTTCTAAGATACGTTTCAAACCACGATTTGAAACCTCCACTTGTCCACTCGTTTATGGATGATACACGGTAGAAAGATGGTGAGTAACTCCATACTTAAGCATGACCTTTGCAAATTGTTCATTGCAAAAATGAGTACCGCGATCACTAATTATAGCACGAGGAGTTCCAAATCAGGCGAAGAGAGATTTTAAAATTTTAATGAAAATTCGAGCATCATTAGTGGGGAGCGCTTTTGCTTTAACCCATTTAGACAAATAGTCAACGGCTACGAGAATGTACTTGTTTTCTCGAGAAGACGGGAACATGCCCATAAAATCGATGCCCCACATGTCAAAGATCTCGCATACTTGAATTGCATTTTGAGGCATTTCATCTTTTTGCGAGATTTTGCCTTGACGTTAACATGAGTCACATGACTTGACCATGTCATGGGCATCGCGATAAATTGTCGGCCAATAGAAACCGGAATCAAAGACTTTTTAGCGGTGTAGTTTGCATCATGATGTCCCCCGGTGGGTCCATTATGGCAAGCCGTGAGGATATCAACGGCTTCTTGACCGTGAACACATCGTCTAATCATTTGATCCGCACAAATTCTAAACAAGTAGGGGTCGTCCCAAAAATAATGCCTAACATCCTTAAACAACTTTTTCTTTTGTTGGGACGACATCTCTTTTACAACGAAATTCCCCGTCGCATGGTAATTTGCAAAATCGGCAAACCATGGGGTACTATCATCACCACGAAAGGTAACCATACCAAGTGTCTCGAGAGGAAATGTTTCGGTAATTTCCTTGTTCTCGAGAACATCTTGGTGGGGATTTTCAAGTCTTGATAAGTGGTCGGCCGTGAGATTCTTCGCTCCTTTTTTTATCACGAATAATGACATCAAATTCTTGGAGTAGGAGAATCCACCGGAGCAATCTCGGTTTAGCATCTTGCTTGGCAAGAAGATATTTAAGAGCCGAGTGGTCCGTATACACTATGGTCTTTGACAAGACTAAGTAAGGCCGAAATTTCTCGAAAGCATACGCCACGTCTAATAACTCTTTTTCCGTAGTGGTGTAATGTTCTTAAGCATCCGTCATGGTCTTACTTGCATAGTGTATAGGGTGAAAATGTTTGGTCTTACGTTGCCCCAAGACTGCACCTACCGCGTAATCACTAGCATCACACATAATTTCAAATGGTAGGTTCCAATCAGGGGCAACTAAAATCGGAGCTTCGGTTAACTTATTCTTAAGTATATTAAATGATTCAATACATTCTTTCAAGAAGATGAAAGGGGTATCTTTTTTAAGAAGATGGGTCATCGGCCGGGCTATTTTAGAAAAGTCTTGAATAAATCGATGATAAAACACGGCGTGACCTAAAAAATTTCGAATGCCTTTAACGGAAGTCGGATGAGGGAGTTTAGCTATAACATCAACTTTAGCTTTGTCGACCTCCATCCCGGACTTTGAAATCTTATGTCCTAGAACAATGCCTTCTTTTACCGTAAAATGGCATTTTTCCCAATTTAGAACTAAATTAGTGTCTTTGCACCGTTTGGATTTTGTCAAAATGGGAGAGGTCATGAGGAGAAAGGAATCCCCGAATAACGAGAAATTATCCATGAAGACCTCTTGTTTCCTCGATATGTCGTGGAAAATGGCCATCATGCACCTTTGGAACATGCCCGGAGCATTACATAAGCCGAAAGGCATACGTCGGTAGGCAAACGTCCCATAAGGGAAAGTGAAGGTGGTCTTCTCTTGGTCTTGCGGGTCTATAGGAATTTGAAAGTATCCCGAGAAACCATCTAGAAAACAATAGTATTCGTTTCCCGCGAGTCTTTCAAGCATTTGGTCCATAAACGGTAACGGGAAATGATCTTTACGAGTGGCATCATTTAACTTTTGGTAGTCAAAGATACTCGCCATCCCGTAACTAATCGAGTAGGTATCAACTCATTATCATCATTTTCAATCTACCGTATAAGCCTTTTTTAAGCACACAATGACGGGCTAACACTACGGGCTATTAAAGATAGGTAAATCAATCCAGGATCAATGAGTGTGATAACTTCCTTTTGATAACCTCATTGAATTTTTGGGTTATACCCGTCCTTGGGATGTGAATTGCGTTTAGATTGCATCCTCCATAATATTTTGTGAGTATAAAATTGTGAGGCGTCAATACCCTTTATATCAGAGATTTTCTAAGCGTGGCACCACTTGTGTGCACGTTAAAAACCTTTAGAAGTCGGACCTTTCATTTCCTTTAAGTCTTAGACATACACAGATATGATAGCAGTAGAGAGGTCTCGATAAAGAATCCAACGGCTCCCCCCCCCCCTCAAAGATCACCCCATTCACAACCGTGTGTTGTGCACTCCACACTGAGTGAAGAATCGCTCTCTCCCAAGAAAAGCGCTTCTCGCCCTAGAGAGTACTTCTTGCATCGATCAAAGCCTACCAGCGACGGGCTCCTTCCACCACTAGCATCGCTATCGTTCTCACATCTTTTTACCTCGTTCTCCACTCAACATTCGAAGTTCCTTTTCGAAGGGAAGAGGAAGATGATGGAATCATTCGTTTAATTACTTCTCGAAGTAGGAGAAAGGTCTCCCTTGGGATCAAAGTTGTCATCATTATTTCCTGTTGGAAATTGAAATCATTTGTTAGACAAGCTTTGATTTTTCAAAAATGAAATCACCTACTCATAAGGTGTAAGGAGAGGAGGGATAGAAGTAGATAAGGATAGCTTCTAAAGACGGTGTGGGATTGCCACTCGTAGTTAGATTTGAACTATTCGAGAATTCCGAGCTAGAGCACTTCTTGATAATACTTCCTTTTACATGCTACGTCGATGACTCGATTCGATTAATTCGACCAAGCTCATTGTAAGAGTATCTCGAAGTTTGGACCAAAACTTTAAAGGTTATGGCTTCATCATCAACTCAAAGAGTTAATTCTTCACCATAAACATCAATCAAAGCACGTGTCGTCCTCAAAAAGGGTCTCCCGAGAATTAAGGGAACCCGAGGATCAACAACATAATCAACGACTACGAAGTCGGCCGGAAAATGGAACTTTCCTACTTTAACAAAGACATCTTCGGCAATACCAGATGGACTAGTAGTCGATCGGTTTGCAAATTCAAGAATCATTCGAGTAGGAGTAAGTTCGGGGAGTGAGAGCTTCTTCCATATGGATAGAGGCATCAATTTGATGCTTGCACCAAGATCGGCCAAGACTAAGCATTCAACTAACTCTGGAAAATCACATGGAATAAGGAACTTACCGGGGTCTCCTAGTTTTTTGGGCAACTTTTTTAGGATAACCGCCGAACAATTATTATTCACCGGTGTTTTGGCTAAGTCAAACAATTTTTCTTTGTTATTAAGGAGACTTTTAAACATAGAAGCAAATTTTGGCATATGTAGAAGAGCATCCGCGAAACTAAGCTCGAAATGTATTTCCCAAAATATTTCAACAAACTTCGAAGCTAGATTATCATCTTTTTCATGGAGCTTTTGCTTGTTAGCTCTTGAAGTATAAGGTATAGACGTTTTAGGCTTAGGAGCAACAATGGGCTCATCAAATGGAGCTTGGATTTGGACTACCGGAGGTTGGATGTTTTCGGTACTCGGTTGCATTGTATCTTTGATCACTCGGGTTCACGTTTCCACCACCTTAGGAAGAGGAGAGAAAGGAGGTGGAATCGGAGGTCCATCATAAGAAATACCGCTTCGGGTGGTGATTTCTTTCAAGACACCTCTCGGGTTAGCAACGATGTTGCTAGGAAGTGAACCTATACCCAAAGAAGAAGCGGTATTCATCTGAAAAAAAAAACTACTCATCATGTTCTTAATATCATTCATTAATTCATTTCTTAACTCATTCTTGAACGCATTGTTTTGTCTAGTCAACGTATTATCCATCTCTTTCTTTAATTCTGTACTCATATTGGTTATTTGACTTTGCATTATTTTCATATTAACGTCATTTGTCTTCATGTAGCTCGAGAGATCGCTTGAAGGTCCAACTTGAGGCGGAGCTTGATAATTTTGGTTACTTTGATTGAAATTATTTCTTCGGTTTTGATTATAACCTTGATTTTGATTGAAACGGTTTTGATTATTTTGCACGGGAGGAAAACCAAGTGGTCCCATTTGATTGCTTGTACGATAATTCGGGTCTCCTTGAGGATGATATGCTTGATTCTGATTATAAGTTGCTGCCGCTAGAGAAGCATTGAAAGTGTTGCCATCGGCGGCAAGATACTCATAGTAGGAATGTGGCCCCCCACAAGTCACACAACTTTCAGAAATTGCTTTAACGATTTCTGGAGGTGAAGTCTTAACATGACGAAGCATAGCATTAACGGCATTAGTAAGGCGGCATTTCCGATGACATGCCCGTGGTCGAAGAGGAGTACTTAGCACTCACTTTTGAAACAATCGGCTTGTTTCGTAAGTTGCGAACTTTTGACATATTTTCGATAATTGTCAAAGCATCTCGAGGAGTTTTAGTCAAAAGATTACCACCGGCGGCGGCATTTAAGGAATCTTGATCAGTTGGGTTTAAAGCATTGTAAAACGTACCAAGTTGATGCAATTCCGTAAAATCGTGATGTGGGCATGCACGAAGGAGATCCTTGAAACGGTCCCATGCCTCACTAAACGTTTCCTCAAACTTTTGTTGAAAATTTTTGATTTCATTTCGGAGATTTGTAGTTTTGGAAGGAGGAAAGAATTGGTTAATGAACTTGGAAACAAGATCTTCCCAAGTACGAATAGATCGAGGGGGTTCTTTTTCGAGCCAAATCCAGGCTGCCCCCTCGATAGAAAATGGAAAAAGCATAAGCTTAATCGACGAATTAGGCACATCTTTATACTTAATCTTGGAAGTAATCTTGCTAAACCAACGAATGTGAGCATGTGGATCTTCTTTCTCAAATCCGTAAAATTGTTTTGAAGTTACGAGATTTAGAAGTCCATGTTTAAGATCAAAACTCTCCGCGAGAATAGCGGGAGTAACGATAGCATCTCCGTAACCCTGGGTGGTGCTTGGAGTAATTCAGCCATAATACGTTGACCGACCATCGTATCTACGGGGGACTCTTCAAGATAAAATGGTTCGACTCTTTGTTTGGATCGTCTTCGATTACAATGTTTCGGAGTCGTGGAAGATTCGGCAATTAAATGCGATAAAGAGCAAGTGCGCATGCACTAAAAATAAAATAAGAAAAATAAAAAGAAAAATATTTTTGTAACCGATAATCGAACAAGTGTAAGGTAGCTCTTTAGAAACGCCTCACAAAGAAGCGGGGTGGAGCGGGTAGCGTGAAGAGTCTTTAAAAAACCTTCTCCTTTCGGGTTGAAGTTCGTAGGATCACCCTCCTTTAAACCTCTACTTAACGTTTTAATCCTAAACGTGGAGCCGATTTCACAAGTGACACAACAGTTGTTTTTGTTGTTTTATAATTTTTTTGGTTTTTTTAAATACTTTAGGAAAAGTATTTTTGGGTTTTTTCTAATAAATCTACAGAAATAAATCAAGAAAAATAAAATATTTTTGTATTTTTTTAGTTTTATATAAAAGAAAATAGTAAAATGACAACTTCACGAGGAAAGGTCTTCAAAACACTAATCTTCAAACTTCAACGCGATATTCGATACACACTTTCCCGACAGCGGCGCCAAAAATTAATTGATCTCCAAATACGTATATAAGGATAATATCAATAATAGTATAGTAATAAGTATTCCGTAAGGATTTAAGAAGATTACTTTTATGCAAAGTAAAATTCAAAACCTTCCCGGGTCGTATCCCAACGAAGCGTCAATTGAGAATCGATTAAGTTCGTGATCGCGTGCTTTGAATGATTTCAAGGATTTTGACTTTGGATTCTATTTCTACAACTAACATGCAAAAACAAATAAAGGCAAGCTAAAAACGAAAGCAATTAAGATTAAAGCACAAAAATGATAACGGGAATCTAAAAACGCGACTTAATACCTAAACTATTAAAATTTAACCCTAATACTATTTTTTTATTTTTTATAAATCCTAAATGATTAAAAATAATTTTAGAAAAAAGAATTATATTTTTTTGACTTTTATTTTATTTATTATGAATTAAAAACAAATTTAATCTAAAAATAATATAAAAAAATATTAAACTAATTTATAAAAATCTGGAAAATTTATAGAAAAGTACTTTGAACAAATCTAAACTTAAGAAAAATAAAATGGAAAAATAAGCTGAAACAAATAAGCAGTAATTAAGCAAATAAGCTTTAAAAACTAAAAAGACTATATTAATTAGATAGTCCAAGTTAATAAACGAAAAAGACCCAATGGCAGTTGGCAGTGAGAGTGTGTGTTAAATCGTTGGTGTTATGAAAGGGAGGTCACAAGTTCGACCCCTATGACCTTTCTTTTTTTAAAAACATTTTTTTTCTTTTTGAAAACTAATCTATAGGCAATAATAAGCAACTTTTGAAAAGGACTTAATTCTAATACTTATTAATAAGCTAGAAATAAGCAAAATGAAGAGTGACATATTAGCTTACCTAAAGCTTAATGACTAATAACAAATTGTTTGGCTATTTAGACTAAATAAGCAAAATGAAAACTTAAATAAGCTAAAACAGACTCACTCCTAGACCTAATAAGCAGAAAGGACCACAAATAAGCTAACAAAATAAGCTAAAAAGCACTTAAACAGACACTAAGACAGATTGCTATAAAACAGATTTGAAGGACTTTTGACTAACTTTAAGCAAATTAAGAACTAATAAGCACTTTGGAATAAGCTAAAAACTTAAAACAGATAAAGACTAATCCCCAAAGAACACATTTAAGCTAGAATTAAGACAATTGGTTTAGAAAATAAGCTAGCAAAAGGATTTGAAAAAGTGACAGACTCAACTAATATTTTTGGCTTTTTGGTATGATATGACAGTTTTAAAGCTAAACCTAGGACTCAATAAGCGAAATAAAAAGCTAAAAGGCAAAAACACACCTATATCTAAACAACACAATTAAGTTGGTCATAAGAAAATAAGCCTAAGAAATAAGCTAGAAAAGGACTTATGAGAAGACAGACTTAACTACTAATGATTTTTGCTTTTTAGAAAAAACTGACTACTTGCAGACCAATTTTAAGACTCAAAAAGACTTTTAACCAACTAAAACCTGAAAACAGATTAACCTACTACTATAAACTATAGGATTAAGCCAAAAATTAACACTAATGATTACTAAAAAGCTTTTAAAATTGCAAATGAAAAAGGCAGTTTAACTAATAACTATGTTTTTGGATTTTTTTAAAGTTTTATAAAAGACTAAAAAGGCTACTATAGACCTAAGTTTAAGTTAGTAAATAAGCACTAATTCTCTAAATAAACTTAAACAGATGATGTTCATACTACAAACTACTTGTATTATCAAATTCAGACCTTAAAACAAGTTTTATCTTTCCTAAATTAACTAATGAAAATTGAGTTTTAACTTTTTGAAAATGAGATTTAAGACACTATGACAGATTTGACTAAAAACTTAATTGATAAATGCACACTTAACCAAAACCTTTTCTACTGCATTATGACCATCAACTAGCATGAAGTCAACACCTACAAGCAGGTTTTTAGCACCTTTTCAAATAAGCTGATGCAATAAGCTTTTAAACTCACAGATTCTAAGGATGAACAAATAAAACCTTAAAAAGATATTTTAACTTTTAAAAACCTACAAAATCTATCTTAAAAGCATAGTTTGATCTCATCAAACTTGGCTTAAAGGACATAAGACAATCAAACAGTACTAACCTTGGTTAGTACTGCTTGTGCCAAACACCCCTTAATAAGTGTGAAAATCATTTTTAAGCTTAAAACAGTTTTATGTAAGTTGTAAAAAGTTAAAACAAATTAAGATATAAGTATTTGAAGTACCTTTAAGCAATATTCAACCACAATTAAGTATTATTTAATCAGCTAGAACAATAAGCATTTTTATTTTTTTGGTTTTTCAAAACAGTTTTAAACAAAACAAAGTAGAACTTAAAAACAGATTAATATAAGCTACAAACTAAATGAGTTAAGCTAATAAATGACATAATAAGCACAAATAAGCAGAATTAACCATAATAAGCTATTACATAAGCTAAATAAGATAATAAGGCTAAAAATGAAAAAGAGAAGAGTACCTTGCCCTTTGCTCTAAACAAGGGCAAATAGCTTCAAGAGCCTGATCTACAAGCTCCAAACTTGTTTAAAAACAAGCTGGTATTATCCATAAGCCCATCCCAAATTGGCTTATCATCCAAAACACAAGCTGAGGTATATTTAGGATGGAATAAGGTTAAGTTCTGATTCAGTTAAGCTTTAAGGGCTTAACTGAATACAAGGTAGCTTATTTAGTACAAGGAGCTTATTAGAGCTTATTAAATAGTATCACAAAACATTCTAAGCTTGAATATGCTTATTTGGTAAAACAAATTTCAAAACACATGATTAAAAGTAAAATAGCAATTTTATTAATATTAAAAGATTTACAAGGCTTCAAAAGAAAATTACAATAAGCAAAACGTTTACAATAAGCTACTAACACTAGAAAATAAGCTAAAAACTAGACACTAAGCTATGAAACCTAAAGCCTTATTTATAGCAATTGAGGGATGCTTCTAGGCCTTGGAGGAGCGTCCTTCTTATCTGATCTTAGCCCTTTAATCCAAACCGCCTTTGATCATCTAATCCTGACCCTTGATTTGAGTGCCATATGTCCCATCCACCAATGATATGTCATGGGATTGCCAGCATGGACTGACAAGAATGTCATTGCGTGCGTCATTTCCATCTAGAAGGGTTAATTTTCATTTAAGCTAGGTTAATTGGGTGTCATGGTGAAATTTGGGACGAAGGGTGAATAGTGATTTCAATTTGGGTGCGTTTTTTATGTTTGACCAGGAGTTATAAGGTGGACTTGGGTTTGGGCTTTGGTTATGAGTTGGGCCAGATTAAAGGTTATAATTTTAATGGATTAACGGGAGTTAAGGTTAAGGACTAATGGTGAAATGGAAAGGACTAACGATGAAATTGGTTTGGACTAATGGTGTTAGTCCCCAATGACTAACTTTGTAATAGTTTTAGGGTATTTTAGGGTTAAAGGATTAACGGGATTGGATTTAGTTAAGACTTAAGATAAATTCGCCTTTGGCTTAGATTTATCGTACTTTTTCCATTCCCATGCTCGGTTTTGTTCGTTTTGCTTTGTTTTTGTCCTTTTGTGCAATATTCGTTACTTGCAAGACACAATTCACAATACAAACGAATACAATGCATTTTTCCTGTATTTATTGGTCATTATTGGTCTTTTTAGCTTGTTTTATTAGGCAAAAGGTATGTGTATTTAAGCACATACCAATAATGCATAGGACTCTTGTTAACAGCTTGTGAACTTATTGGTGTTCAATAAGTGTTTGTCCTGAAAGGTGTCCTAATGAGATTTATTTATTGATCTCTTGGCTCTAGACTCGATTAGTGCATTTTGGTTTTAGTAATCGAAGGCTGGAGCAGACTGCCACCTATTCAATATCAACTAACTCGGAGTGAGAAAGTCAATAGAAGTCGTGTGTATCTCTGTGACAAATGAGACAAGTATCTTTAAAAGAAACTTGAATGGCTGGGAAGGGTTGTGTAGTACATCATTGGGTCCATGATGTCTTGTCTCTAATACTAGAATTCATCTTTATGAATCTAATAGATTATGTATTGACCTGGTTTCTGCCTAAAGTGTGTGGAGGGCTGCTTTCTTTTCACCCTTTATCCATACATTTCTTTTTAATTCTTCAACCCCTTCAATGCTTACCAAGATGTCATTACTAACACCTTGTTGTGATTGTTCCAGTGTTAGCTTAACCTTGGTCGGCATTATTCCCGTATTCTCATTCATTTCCAATCATACCTAAGGACTGCTATTTCTAACTATGGAGTGTCCTTGGGTAGATCCCTTTAGTTCTGGCTGGATTATAGGACTAGTACCTAACCTAACCACCTTATGACTTCAAAATCGTCGTGAATTAAGATGTTGTTGGGTATAAGATCGTAACCAAAAAACCTTTTCCAAAGAGTATAAAGCACTTTGATTCGTTTAGATCACTTATTATTTTCAAGATCACATTTTAATTACATTTCTCTCTTTATTTTAAATGCTAATGCATTTAGTTTTTAAAATACCAGGTGATTAAAATTTGTCATGAAAATCTTGTGGAGAAAAATGTTTCAGCATGAATTATAATGGAACATTAACTTGCCCCCCTTAATTTTACATATATTTGACACCAAAAAAATAATACGAAGTTGTAAATTAAATATAAAATTGAGGGTGAGGCAGTGTTGAGCACACAATTTTAAAAGATTATGAACTGTCATTGATGAATTCTTGAAAAATTGTGCTCATACACTTGATCATCTTATAACATACAATCTATTGAGTAGTCATTATTATTACTGAGTTGTTATTAAGACTCGTGAGATGATGTATCCAAAATCATTAAAACTTTGTTTTTCGAAAGACTCTCCCTCAAAAATAGAACAAATTGTAATATTGTCGTCTTTTAAAACACTATGAGGGAAGTAGTGTTAAACACATAATTTTGAAAGATTTTGAATTGTCATTGAGAAATTCTTGAAAAATTGTGTTCAACTCTTTGAAAAATACATGTTAGAAGACTTCTCTTCTAACTCTAAGGGTAAGTGCACTTATGCGTACCCTATCCTTTTTCTTGAGCTCAAAACTTTGAATGTCTTGTAAGAACAGCTCAAGACCGAGAAAAGTTTATTTTCTTGTTGTTAGGATAAGTTCTCCTTATAGATAAACTTTCCTTTATTTGAAGTCCGGATTATGTACTGATATTTGCACATAAGCCATAATGAAAAATTAGAAATGACATGTTTTGAAAGCATTTGAACTCTTGCTCGAACTTCATTTATACACCCGTGTCAATATTAATCGACATTTCAAGGTACGTAAATGTTATCGATTTTAAGAGACTTGTCGAGAAGATTCTTTTTGGAAATTTTTTTATTTTTTGATTTTTTATTTTCTTTTTGAAAATTTATAATTTTATTGGTTTTATAGATTTTATATTTTTGTATTTTTTCTTTTCTCAAAAATATTTACAAGTCGATGTTTGAAGAATATATCAAGCAGATTCATTTTCCAGGACCTCCAGTTCTGCTGAAGTCAAACATCTCATACCAATTCGTCTGACAAGATACTGAAACCTATCTTTGGGTAAGGCTTTAGTAAACATATCAGCTAATTGGTATTCAGTTATGACAAAGTACAATTTAATTATACCACTTTCAACCTATTTCTTGATGAAATGGTAGCGAGTATGGATGCGCTTGGTACGGGAGTGCTGCACGGGGTTGCATGAGATTGCTATGGCTGACTGAGATTCGCAATACAATGGTATTTTGTTGTAGCTGAAGCCATAATCCTTAAGCTGTGTCCTCATCCACATTACTTGAGCACAACTTGCATATAACGCCACGTACTCAGCTTCTGCTGATGACATTGCAGTGCAGTCATGCTTCTTTGTCATCTAGCTGACTAACTTATCACCAAGGAACTGTATTCCTCCATAAGTGCTTTTGCGAGTATCAAGACCGCCGGCATGGTCGACATCTAAAAAATCTGTTAGTTCAAAGCCAGAATCCTTCGGATACCAGAGTCCTATATTAAGGGTATCCCTTAAGTATCGAAAGATCCTT
Organism: Tanacetum coccineum; assembly: GCA_026074375.1. NCBI lineage: Eukaryota > Viridiplantae > Streptophyta > Magnoliopsida > Asterales > Asteraceae > Tanacetum > Tanacetum coccineum. Next base: position 42,854 of record BQNB010005249.1, on the reverse strand, counting down.
TTAACCTCTTTGAGGTGTTTTTCAGTCGGTCTTGCTTGATAACGTGCACAATAACATACTGCTTGCACTATGTCTGGTCTACTAGATATCAGATACATGAGTGACCCGATCATACTACGGTAGTTTGTCTGGTTTACGAGTTTTCCACTCAAGTCTGCATCCAGTTTAGGTTTAGTAGCCATTGGTGTACCAACGCTATCACATTTATCTATACCATGTTTTTTAGTATTTCTAAAACGTACTTGGCCTGATTGATAAAAATACCTTGTGGGGATTAGTGGATCTGAAGCCTTAGAAAGAATTTCATTTCCCCCATTAAGGACATCTCAAATCTATTGTGCATTAATTTTTCAAATCTTTTAGAAAATTTTAGGTTTATAGACCCGAAAATAATATCGACGTAAATTTGCACAAGTGAATTGTCCTCCTCGTATCTTATCGTAAATAGAGTAGGGTCAATGGTACCTTTAGTAAAACCTTTGGACATCAGGAAATTTGAGAGTTTATCATACCAGGCTCTCGGAGCTTGCTTTAATCCATATAGAGCTTTCCTTAGGCGGTAAACTTTTTTTGGATGATCAGGATCAATGAACCCATCTGGTTGTGCAACATAAACCTCCTCCTTTTGTGGACCATTAAGAAATTCCGTTTTAACGTCCATCTGGTAGATTGGAAAAGACTTGTGTGTAGTATAGGCGACGAAAAACAGCTTCCAAATGATCCACTGGAGCAAATGACTCCTTAAAATCAATACCCTCTTCCTGTGCATATCCTTTAGCTACAAGTCATGCCTTATTCCAAATTACAATTTGATCTTCATCCTTTTTGTTCTTCCATAACCACTTTAGCTGATTACAGTCTTGCCAAAGGGTTTGTCGAAGAGTACCCAGACTTGTAGTCTGTCAAACTGATGAAGCTCTTCCTGCATTGCCTCTATCCATGCGAAATCAGCCATTGCTTCCTTAATGTTTTTTGGTTCAGTAGTATTCACGATGAGCGCGAACATACAGATTTCAAGATCTGTTGCAAGTTGTCTTCTTGTTTGCACTGGCTTGGACGGATTTCTATGAACTTGTTCTAGCGGGTGATCTTTGGTCCATCGGTATTCAGAATCGTGTGGTTGATAGAAGGTATGCATATTTGAATTATCAATATTACGTGAGGAAGACTCAGCAACTTCTCGCACCGATGTACATAAAGGATTGATAAATTCATCATGTTGGAACTGTGTATCTGCTGCTTGATTATTGTTGTTTTCCTTAACATTAAATTTTGTAGTTGGAGTTGTTGGTTATGTGGAAGATTGAATATTCGTTGTAGGTGGTGTGTCTTGTTGTTTAGAATTATCGGCGAGAGAAGAAGACTTGTTGACACTTGAAGTACATGCAGTTAAAAATTCATCGTACAAAGGACCGAATAGAAGATCCAACTCTTGTTGTGATGGAGCTGTTGTATTTGCTAAAGGAGAAACATTTTGTAGTTGGGGCATGAGGCCAAAGTTGTCATAATCTAACGCCTTTTGTCGTTAGAGAATGAGGCCTGAAGTGTTATTAGCAACAAACATCTTAGTCGTCTCTTTGATTTCATCAAATTTAATATGTATGAATTCAACTATCAATCGTGTTCTCTTGTTGTAAACTCGATATCCCTTAGACTGAGTGGGGTATCCCACCAGAATGCACGGATCCCCTTTTTCTTTTATCTTGTCAAGATTTTCACCATCTCTGGTTAAGTAACAGGTGCAACCAAAGATGTGAAGGTGTGTTATTAAAGGTTTTCTGTCATTAATGATGTGATATGCAGTCTTCTTATATGTCAGGATTATGATTGATCTGTTTTGAGTATAGCATGCGGTTGCAATTGCTTCAGCCCAGAAGAACAAAGGAAGTTTAGAAGCTGAAAGCATCATTCGAGCAGCCTCAACCATAGTACGGTTTCATCTTTCGACAATACCATTTTGTTGAGGTGTTTGAGAAATATATGTTTGATGCTCAATTCCTTCTTTTTTGAAATATGCATGGAGTGTCTTGTTTAAAAACTATGTGCCTCTGTCAGTTCGAACAAAAATTACTTGAGCTTGAAGATTGCATTGAATCATCTTGAGAAAATCTTTTAGATCTTCTGGTGTTTCATCCTTGGATTGTAGAAATAGAGTCCGAGTATATCTGGAATAGTCGTCAACAATTACCAGAATATATTTCTTCCCATTTATGCTTTCAACCCGCATTAGACCACATAAGTCCATATGAAGCAAATTTAGCCGTCCTTTTAAACTTGGAACAACCTTTGTCTTGAATGAAGTTATTTTTGCTTTACTTACTTCACAAGAGGAACATAGTTGATCCTTGATATATTTCAGTTTTGGTAAACTAATCATGATATCCTTCTTTGAAAGCAAGTTGATGTAGTCGAAGTTAAGATGAGAAAGTCTTCGATGCCATAACCATGCTTGAGTTAGTGAGGATTTAGCCATGAAACAGATTGGAGTTGATGAAGTGGTTTCTTGAAGAGAAATTATATAGAGATCAGATCCACGATTACTAGTGAGTAAATCATTTCCTTAAAGATCTCTAACAAAACAAGTAGATTTCCAAAAAGCAACCTCCAAATCCGCATCACAAAATTGACCAACCGAGAATAGATTGTGATTGAGGCCTTTGACGTAATAAACCCTGTTGATCGTGATATTTCCTTGAACCAAATCTCCATAGCTAAGAATTAGAGCAAATTGATCATTGCCAAAACGAACGGTACACATATATTTTTCAACAAAATTACACAGCAGCTTTAGATTGCCAGTCATATGCTTTGTGCATCCAGAGTCAACAATGAATAGGATGAGTTGAATAGTCTACAAGAGAAATAGAGGACGATGGAACACTTGACAAATTGGATCCTAAAGTATTTGTGATTTTCAAGACATTAGTTATCCTAGATGCATTATCTATTGTTGGACTAATACTTGTGTTCACATCTTCTTTCCTAACTTTAGGCACCCATTTCATTTTTGCCTTAGGAACTTATTTATATCTTGATGGGCATTTTTGTGCTATCCACCATTTCCATGTCTCACTAGTTTTCCCATAAAGCATCCTATAATAACTCTTGAATTTCTGGATAGTGGATTCTGATGCAACTGTTTTCTTAGGGGGGTATTGCAACAGATTTGTTCGCTTGACTTTTGGGTTGTCTAGTACTAATAGGCACTACTTTAGGCTTCTTAGTTCTAGCATTCACGTCATTTAAAAATTTAGAAATGTTAGGATTAAAAAATGTGGTATCTATATGGAAATTACACTAGTTTATGTTTAAGTTAAAACATAAGGACTAAAAGAGTAATTAGTCCAAAGTGTCCTTTTGTTTTGCCTATAAATACTCCCCTTTAATCAACATTAGAGGGTGAAGCTCCATTTTGTAATTTCCTTTCATTTTATCTTTTAATAAAGTTTTGAAAATTGAAAAAAGCTCTCTCTTCTCCATTATGACTTATTCATATTTTGAGCTTCCCAGACCTCCCAAGATCATGAATCGAGAAACCTCACAAGTGGTATCATACGCCATTAGAGATTAATAGTGTTCGTGTTTGTGATCAAGATCACGTTCGAGTTCCACGTGATTCAATTTTGGAAGATTTCGGTGATTTTAGACGTTATATGAGCTTCTCGAGTACTTTTGAAATCACGTGTCACTATTTCATTCAGTTTTGACATCAAGAATAGATTAGACGTGCTTGTTTTGGTCATGATCAAGCAAATTCAAAAGTAATTTCAGATCTATCAAATTTAAAAGTTAAACTCGACGTTGACTTTTGGTCAACGGTCAAACTCAATACTCTAACTGATTATTCTGAAAATGACTTCTAAAAATGCTTTTTGTCAAGAATGGAACGAAGGAAAGAAAAACAACTGTATGTTAACATTTTCAGAAGTAAAAAATCGATGTTGACTTTTGGTTGGTCAAACTCGATTTGTTCCGAAATTACAAACTCGATATCGAAATTAACTCTCGACAACGAGTTTATGCCATACCAAAAAAGAGAACAAATTTGAAATGAAAATAAAAATTGAACAAAAAGATCAACATAAAAAACAACATACCATCACAATTACCAAAACTACAACATCAAGCCTCAACTCAACCACAATCAAATCCATTCTAATCATAACCCCTCCTCCTCAATATCAAAACACAACTTCCAAACCATCTCCACAACACATTAATAATCGAAAAAAATGTGGAAAACCAAAAGTCATGATCTCAGTTGAATATTTTTGTGTTTCACAATAAATGTATGACCTTTATCTGATTAAATACACAAAAATAAAGATTCATCATTGATCTTTTGAAAGCAAAGATTCCTTTCATTGTTCGGAATATAAAGAAAGATTGATAACAAAGATGTTATAATCTTGTCTTCGTTTCGAGTTAATAAAAACAAGCAGACACAAAACATGGAACAACCTACCCTGTGACCTTTGAAAGACTTAAAGCCAAATCAAAGCAAAAATGGGTTATGGTTTGTGTGTTTATTCACAGGTGATAAGCAGATCGAATGTATATTTGCTTATTAGAATGAGATGATCATTCAGTTTGTGGATTTGATGTTATGATTTTTTGATTAAGAAATGTGAGGAGGCGAAGGTTTGGTTGGTGGCAGTGTATACACTGAAGGAAAGAGGCGAATGTTTTAATGTAGGGTTATGAAATCAACCCTAGGGATTAAATAGTTATATAACGACTAATACTATTATTCATGGACTCAAAATGGGCTGCTAATGTTACTTGGGCTAAAAATTAGCTATATCACTCAGGCCTATCCAATTTATGTGTAAGACTAGGCTGCAAAACATTAAAAGAAATTGGGCTAGTATATAGTTATTTAAAATTTTGGGCTGAATTTATTAATACCAAAATTTAAATGGGTTGGGCTGAAACAAACCTACCGAATTTTGGGCTTAAATTGCTAAAGGGCTGAAACACACTTATTACTTAACACAATCCATAAAAAAGATTTACGAAAACCGTTAAAAAGGCTAGTCTCGGGATTTAATCGTAAGAATTGATTACGGGGATGATTCGTTATCATTAATTTGAAGTTGAAGTGGAATTTCACGGGTGCGTCTACTTATCATATCTTAAAAGTCGAGGTTGGTTGGATGATAACTTTTAAAGATAACTTGTTCGAGCTTACAGCCGGTGTTGATGAAGACTTGAAAAATTCTTTTTTTTCTTTTTTTTTTTTTATTTTTTTTTTTTTTTCTTTTTTTTTTTTTTTATTTTTTTTTTTTTTCTTTCCTATTTTTTTTTTTTTTTTTTTTTTTTTAGCTAATGTGTGATCTTAGACGCAAAAAGTTGTGTTGAATGCGACTTTTGCTATCCTTGAAGGGTTAACATTGTAGTGCTCAGGTGGTCCACGTAGTAATTTGAGGATTTTTCAAGAGACTTAGGTCTACTTATACTTCAAGGAATTACGTTGTAGTATTCAGTGTAAGTTTGGAGTCACGTGGATAGTACAAGACATAAGTCATAAGTTTAGGGTATCCTACTTCATCATCAAGTTTGTGATAATGTATTTTCTCCATCAGTAATCATTACAAAGAGCTGACAGAATACGAGGTTGGAATTGAATAAGTCTGAGGAGAAGCAACTTCACACATGACTTCTCTATCGAACATTCAGACGTAACTGAATTATGATTATTTCGATGGTCATCGAATATAATCAGGGTGAAGAGTGTTCGATAGATGCAACATTCAAGGGGAAGAAATGTGTACATCCGGGACTTAATTGACTTTGGTGTATACAACATCCAGGACTTTATTGACTTGGAGGTTATAGTTTCTAACTTCTATGAGTTCTTTGTGTAAAGTATATACATGTTCCCCTGAATGGATTGGCTACTCATCCGCAATGAAGAAGTCAGATTTGCTGCTAAGTGTGGTTTACTTCATCTTCTACAAATTCTGATGCGAGCTTAAACCGCTATAGTTAGAAGATTTTTCAATTACATTAAAGTTTTATATTTGCTTCGAATGGTTTTCTATTTAGGGGGAAGTAGTTAAACTGCTTGAAGACATACGGTCTGAACTGGAGGGAAGTCAACTCAGTTTATACATATTACATTGTATTCTCTACAAGTGAAGAAATGATTCAAGCTAAAGTACATGTTGAAGACAAAGCAAACTGCGGATATCTTTAGCTATTTGTACTTGTAGGATACATTGTAAGTAATTCCATATGCCACCACATTAGGGGAAGATTGTTAGGATTAAAAAAAGTAGTGTCTATATGGAAATTATACTAGTTTATGTTTAACTTAAAACACAAGGACTAAAAGTGCAATTAGTCCAAAGTGTCCTTGTGTTTTGCCTATAAATACTCCCCTTTAATCAACATTAGAGGGTGAAGCTCCATTTTGTAATTTCCTTTCATTTTATCTTTTAATAAAGTTTTGAAAATTGAAAAAGCTCTCTCTTCTCCATTATGGCGTATTCATATTTTGAGCTTCCCCGAACTCCCGAGATCGTGAATCGAGAAACCTCATAAAAAACACAAGCATCATGATTCAAATTGAACACACATTTTCCACAAGTAGCATAAACAACATTAACATTTGAAGTTTTGGATTTTAATCTGTCATTACACGCAGTTACAGACTTTGGTTTATTAGAAATACTAGAAATCCTATGGTGGTCTTCTACTTCAGTCTTCTTAAGCTTCACTTGAATATTGTTTGGAACGACCTTATCTTTCATTTGAGTGCTCCTAAGCTGTGGTCTGCTAACACTAGTTCGGTGAATTACTCATGTAGAGGTAGACACGCGAGGATTAGTATTCCTAGAAGTCTAAGGCAACTGTGGTGCTCTAGTTTATGTTGGCCTTGTGTTAATTCGATACATTCCATGTTTAATCACTTTGTGTTTCTTACAACTTGCCTTGTTGTTTGAAGCAAAATCTGTGTAGTGACTGGTTTTGATAAACCCTCTAACACATTAGTTTTGGGAACAGACTTTGTAATGAGGTGTCATTTTATACACTTTTTTGGGGCCATTTAACCCCCTAAATCATGCAAATATGCTTATATTATGTGCTTAATCGTTAGTTTTCAGGTTTTTAGCACTTGGATGACATTTAGAGGAAATACACGTGACTTGGGCTCATTTAGAGAAGAAACGGACAAGATTACGACTCTACACCAAGAATCAAGAAGAATTGTGCATACAGAGCATGGAGATGGCGCCATCATAAAGCAACGGCCTCAGGATGTAGATCCTAAACTTAATAGATCTTTCTAGCCTGTTAAGGGTGGTAGCCAATCTGGATAGATTTAAACTAACTACAAGAGAAAAAATAACTATGAACAATATAAGTTATGCGGAAACTAACTTATATTGCTAAGAAAAACAATGAATAAAACAGAACTTTGATTACTATAAATCATGCTAGGATAAGATGACTTAACTATTAATATCTTGATAAACTGTGCTTATATCTAACTAGTGCGTAGGGTTTCTTTTATACACCAAGGAAACGCCTTATGAGGCTTACAAAAACACGTTAAGTGTTCATGCATATCTATTTCCTAATAATCATCCATGCATATCCTTAAGGTCAGTATGAATCATCTTATCTAACAGTCTTAATACAAAGCTATCAGTACTAAGTAGTGGTCTATCTTTTAGTACTGGCAAGTACTAACTTAACCAACAGTACTAATACCTACAATTGGCAGTACTAGTGACTCTAGGTTTATTATTCTTCAATCTTTCAATAGCAGCACTAAGTCTTCCAGCAGTATAACTTGTCGCAGCCCTTTAATTCCCAACAATCTTCCCTAACTGTGATTTACCCTTTCTAAAATCTCAATAGTATTCTTCTGATTAAATTCTTTAGTCTTCTTCAGCTGATGATGCTCCAAACAACACTATCCTTGCTAATTGGATTTGAGATCCTGATAAAATTTAAGAGTCATAATGCCATCTCAGGGGATTCATAGTTCACATGAAGTTTCCATCTAAGCATTCTTGTAAGTGTATCCTGTGGAAGTGGATACTTCTTTTCAACTAGCATATAGATTGTTACTTCTCTCAGCATCAAGGAGTGAACCCCACAAAATTCATAGAGCTTCCATTCTATCAACTCTTAACTGTTATGATTTTTCCAGATCTCACCATTTTCATCTGGATCAAACATGATCTTCATATCTCCCCAGAGCATTAAATCATCAAACCCTGGTCTTGTGGATGCATACTTTTCATTGAACAATCTGTATATCATAATCAAATCATCTCTGTCAAAGTCATTTAACATCTCACTGAAGAACTTATAAGTCTTGTAGTTTCTATCTGCCTTGTGTATTTCATAGAATCCCATATCTCCTTTGCAATAAGATTTCCAACTAACTATTGGAGATTTTACAGCCAATGGAATCACATTAATTGCTTCTTCAGAGTTAGACACAACTTGTACATACTCCATGTGTGTGAGTTTTTCTGGATCATCCTTGGTCTTCTCCCTTTTGATCTTGTCTTCACTAGCCTTTGAGGTCTTTCTTTTCATCCTTTCTTTAGCTTTCTCTTTACTTTCTTTCTCAGAATCCATGGGCATAAAAGATTGTGTTTGATCCCATACCTGTTCAAATATGGGTCAAATGTCTTCATATTTCATACCCTTGAAGTAGCTCATCTTGTACCCTCCTTGATTCTTCAGATACATAATCATATTCTTCCTCACTTCAGCTACAGAATAAGGTCTGTTTAGTTGTGTGTGATATTTTAGAACTGAAGGATCAATTTTTTTCCAATCAATTACAATCACACCCAATTAAACTCATGTTCTTGTATTGCATATGTTGCTTCAGCTAGAAACTTCTTTCTCTTGCTTCTGACTTCTTTGTAGTTCAAGGTGCTTTTCAAATTCATCCTTTCTTGTTCTTGTTCTGTTATTACCTTTGCTTGTTCTTCCTCAAACATCTTTTTGGCTATTTCCCCATCCATGCTCATCTAAACTTGAACCCTCTTCTTGAGTTTCTTTAGAGGCTCAGGTTCTTGCATAATTTCTTTCCCTTTGTCTTTAGCCTTTCCACCAGCAGTATTGTTTGAGTCACTAGCGGTACTAACTCCACTACTGCATTACCAACCATTTCTTCTTCTTTTTGGTGTTAAGTTAGAGTACGGACCAAACACCTCTTCCTTGTTTAGCAGCCTCTGCAAGGACCTTAGCAGCACTTAGAACTCTCAAGTGATCTTCAGATTGATCACTTTGACTGATAACTTTTATAGGAGTAACTAAGATAATATCTGTGTCGGCATCAATTTCTTCTATTATCCTCCCCTGATTAGAAGGATCCTCTGCAACATCTTCATCTTCAGACAGAACAATTATGGTCTTTCTCCTAGAGTTGGTAGTCTGGACTTGCTTCTCCAACTTCTTCACTCTGAGGATTAGCTTTGTAAGAGCAGTACTGTAAGTTTCCTTTGTCTGCTTTAGTTCTGACTCCAAACTAGCAACTTTCTTTGATAAGGAGGTACACAAAACCGTCAATTCATTTAGTGAGAGACTACCCTCATCACGTCTAAGTGAGTGAACACTGTGGAGAGGTGATTCATGGGGCATTTGAGTAGGTTCCTCTGTATGATGAGTGGTATCTATTGGGTGTGGTGAAGGTGATGGTTGATGTGTTTGTGGAGACAGTGATGGGGAAGATGTTATTCTGGATGGTGATGTTTGTGGAGTAGAGGATTGAGATTGACCTTGAGCAATCATAGTGTCAAATAGAGGAGTTACTACCCCAGAATATCCCTTGGAGACCCTTTTCATGTTGTTGAATAGTTTGTGTTTAAGGGTAGGAGTGGGATAGATAGTCTTGTGAGGCAAAAGAAGCCTTTGATGTTTGTTCACAAAGATTTGAATGAACCTTGGATACATCAAGAACTTGTGTTGGCTATCTATATTCTTGACCATGGCTTCAAAGAGAAATTTAGAGAAGTTGAAAATCCTATTGGTTGCTAGGCATATGATAGCAGTAGCTAAGTTGCTACTAAATTGATCCCAAGCAGTCTTTTTAGGGCTTAAACAGTAGAGTATGGTGTGAATTGCAAGAATTTCCATGTGGGGAAAAAATGCCCCTTTGGAAACATAATACTTATCAAAGTCAGTTACATACCCCATGTTAGCCAGTTGCTCAAAAATTTCTGCATTTGGAAGAGAGCTTAGTCCTTCAGAATCTTCAAGCTTCAGATGTCTTCTAATGGAGGCCTCAGACACCAATACTTTGACCTTTCTGTCAATAGTTGCAGAAATACCATGAACTTCATCTTCCATAGTGCATAAAGTAGCGGTTTCCCAAAATTATTGAACTAGAGACGTATAAATGGTTGGGTTTGCAGTGAGGGCAAAGTGGATGTGACTTGCACTTAGGAAATCTATGATTTGTTCAAACCCTTCAATTCTTGCTGACTTTTCCAAGTATGCAACCATGTTGTGTTTATTGCAAAAGTCCAAACGCGCCATGTTTTGAGTAGAAAGGTGATTAAAGTGCTGGGATATGATCGTGGATGAAAGTATGTGTATTTGGTAAAGTGAATTAAGATAAGAGAGAGTTTAGTAGTTTTGTACTTGGACCGACTGAAAAGATTTGTACTTATCTTGAAGAAATCCGATGAATATAAATGGAAAGATCAAGAATTCTTCAATTAGTCAAACCCTATAAGCTAGATTGTTGGCGGAAATATCTCAACGACTCTATTAGGAAATTTTGTTATGCCTCAAACAGTACTAACGATCATCTAGCAGTACTAATTTAGCCTAACAGTATGAACTTTAAGCCCATCAGTACTAACATATGGCCAGCAGTACTAAGTAATGCCCAGCAGTACTAAGGAATGCCTAGCAGTACTAACTTTGAGATACCGGTACTAGCTCAAGTGTCGTCCAAAAAGCATATCCATCATCAAATCTTGACTCTCACATCCTCTCTTTCTGTTTTTAGCTCACTTAATCTCTCTATTCTTTTTGCTCACAAATTCACACAAGTTTGTACAATATGCCATCAATTCTATTAGTTCCAAACTATCCTCCCCACTTCTAAGTGTGTAACCTCTTCAGAGAGGTGGATCATTGGAATGTATAGTTTTTGGCAAATTATCAGCCATTAATGGATTTGATGATTCTTTACCAGTTACCGTTTGCTCTGGAATAGTGATAAATGCTTAATTGTATATATTAAATACCCGGGATTTTGCCAATTAAAAGCCAAGAAAATGCCAAAAGAATAGAAAAAGGTGTGCTTTTGTGATAAATGTGCAGGAAAGGATGAATAGGACAAAAAGAAGCAAAAACAGTCAAAACCGACAAAGAAACGGAAAAAAGACAAAGTCAAGAGTGAAGAATGAAGAAATCAAAAGCCGGATCAGCCCGACACAGCAAGAAAGGAAGTCAAAGGCTCAAAATAATAAAGCCAAGGACTAATAATGACAAGTGTTCAAAGTTTCAAAGGCTCATTTGGATTTTTAAAGATCAAGGACTTAATTTGCCAACAAGATGAAGTTGGGATTTAAAGAGAGAACGAGCAATACCAAAACCACATGGACCGAATTGCCATTCCAAACCTGTTTTTTATATACATTTGGACAGGTGAAAGACAGGGCTACTATTGCCAACTTTTTCAACATTCCAACTGAGCGCGTTTTTTGAATGCCTCTAACAACCATACCGTATTTCCCGCCAAAACCCTCAAACAACCCAAACCTGTGATATTCCCTTCCCCGCTCCTTTATACATTACCCAACCTTGTTCTAAATCCCCTCACTCTCCTCAACCACGTGTCAAGCTTGACTGTTCTATCACACAAAACCTCCAAAACCAACCAAATAACTCATCACCTCAATCAAACGGCTATAAATCAAAGAAAAATGATCTACGGCTGAGATTAATTGGAAGATTCGAGATTTCTACTCCTCTCCTCTTCAATCCTCTATAAATAGGACTGTTAGGGCTCATTTTTCAGTTGTTGTTTTTGTTTTCAATTTTCACTTTGTATTTTTGTCAATTTTAAGCATTTACTTTCAAGTTTTTAGTAATCTTCTTTAAGCACTTGTACTCTCTTCTTCTAAGCTTGTACTTCATCTATTTGAGTAATCACATTTAGTTTTCACGTTTCATTGTTCTTCGTTTTCAATTTTAAGCAAATTTCATTCAATAAGCTCTTAATAAGCTCATTTGAGCTTATTACTGTTCACAAGCTCAAATTTAGTTAAAATTCTGTTTTTAGTCATTCATCTACTCATTCTTATCATTTTACATCAATCATGACCACTTGAGTTCATTTGATCAAGTTTTGGAAGTTATATGGAGGAATAAGCACTTAATAGCTTATTGAGCTTGAATGCTCAAGGTTTAGAGGCTAAGGAGCCATTAGGATTACATTTGTAAGCCACTCACTCAGATAGAGTGGCTAGGTTCAGAGTCTACAATTCACAGGTTCAAATTTATTTTTTTTAGCATTTATAGCTTATTTCACATTGCTTATTCTTCTAAATTCTCATGCTTAAATCCTGATCATTTAGCTTAATTAGCTTGAAGTTGTATTAGCTTTAATCTGTTTAGGTTTAAATTCATTTAGATTTTATTTTTCAGTTCTGTCATAAGTGTTAGTAAAAAGCTATAAGAGTAACTAGCTTATTTTTGTTAATAAGCCCTAGGTTATATTGTTCATTTAGCTTACTTAAGTGAATTTTAGTAAGAGTAGCTAAAAAGTTTTAACTGAATTAGTTTTTAAAACAGTTTTAAGCTCAATTAGTTTGGGACAGTTTGGCTTAAGTAGTGTTTGGTATAAGCTGGTTTTGACTCTTAAAGTCAACATCATTTTGTCAAACCTTTTACATAGTTTAGTTAAGTCATTTTAACCAATTTAAAACAGGTTTCAAAGTTTAGATTGTAGAGATTTCAACTTTAGAGTGTTAAAACCTTGACTTTACACCAGGGCAGTTTCATTGTGCAAGAGATTTTAGGATTTAGTGATTGTCAGCTTTTAACTGTTCAAGTATTGTCAATTTAAACTTAGTTACATTTAGAGAAGTGGTTTAGAAGATCTTACTCTTGAATTTTATCCTGCAAGTGAGTTAGTCAAACACATCAGCAATAACAGCTTATGCTGTTGCTGTTAGTGTCCTTTCTAATTCACTTTTGAGCATTAGAAAATAAGAGTTAGAGTTTGATATTAGGCACATTTATAGTACTCAATTAGTTTTTTAGAATTCATCATTGAGATTTCATTTTCAGCTTTTTAGTTGAGCTTATTTGAACCTGCCAAAGTAGTATAGAAGCCCTTTAGATTCTTAGCTTAAATTCTCTTTGATTTCTTATTTCTAGTTGTTAGTTTAAAAAGCCTTTTATCTAGATTTGTTTAATATCAACAGCATAGCTTATTTCCAAAGTCTCAACTTTTAAGGTTTAGTAATAAGCTCTTTAGCTTATTGACAAAAGCTTATCTCAGTTTTAGCTTAAACTTTGCATTTTTAAGTTCAATTTTCTTGTAATCTTTGTTAATACTTAGCTTATTTTTCTATAGATATCTCTAGTATACATTTTAATCTCCAAATAGCTTCTTTTGTTTTTCATTTTCATCAAGTAATAAGCTTGTTATAAGCCAAAAACTAAATAAGCTCTTAAAGCTCTTGTTTCTGTAACAGATTTGAAAGTGCTTATTTTTTAGCTTATTCTGTTGTTAAAAGTAGAAAGTCCCTTTGTTAAAGTTGTTTAGAATAAGCTGTTTAACAAGTTTGTAGTTTTAAGTTTTTGCTGAATCTTATTTTTCAATAAGCCAAAAATAAGCTAGAAGCGTAGGGTCTATTTCGTACCTTTCTCAAAGTTTAGGGGCACCCGTTTATTCTATAGTGTAAATTCTAGACAGTTTGCCCGCCTACCCTGTTCTTTCCTTTCTTACATTTTCTACCTTGTCTTTCTTAGAAAAATAAATAGATTTAATATTTTAGAAATTAGTTTTATAAAATTAGGTTTTTAGTTTTAATTGATAAAATTAGGTCACAATTAGCTTATAAAAATTAGGGCTTTTGTTTCCATTCATTTTCTGCACCTTTGTAGTTTCTTAAAACCATTTTTCTATATTTTTCCAATTAAATTTGTAATTTCTAGAAATTAAAATAGATTTTAGTTAATATCTTTTTCTTAGAAAATTCATAAAAAATTCAAAAATAGATAAAAAATTCCAATTCTTTTTCCTAGAATTTTATTTTTAAATTTGTGATTTTTAGGTATAAAATTTGTTAAAAGTCGTGCTTTAGATTTTAGATTTCAGTTTTAGCTCGCGTTTTTACGTTTTGTGCATTTAAATTTCGAGTTAGTTAATTGTTTTTAATTCGTGCTATTATATTTTGTAGTGTAACCAAAAGTTCAAAAATCCTTTATCATTCTTAACTCGAATCCGAATTATTCTCAATTCTCAATTCACGATTTCGTTGGGACACGACCCGAGTAGTACAATACTTCCCGGATAAAAATATACAAATTGTGTTTTCTTTAGTGAGATTTTTACCTTATATTTCTCTTGATTGAGAAGTATTTTGGATAGAAATTTTCACGGGATTAATACTATAAGTATATAAATTTGTTTGCTCTTTGCTACACATCAAATTTTGGCGCCGTTGCCGGGGAAGTCGTGAACGATTGTTGAAGAATATTCGTTGAAGTAGAGTTTCGAAGATCCTTCCTTTGGAAGTTATTTTGCTATTTTTGTATAAAAATATAAAAAGTTCATTAATTCGATTCCTATCGAATTAATAAAAAAATAAAAAAAATATAATAAACATTTGGATACTAGCTATCCATCTTAAACCATTCCAAAAAAACAACAAAACAAATCGTGAAGTACTTGCGAGGTACGACGGACCTTTAAGTTTACAAACTATAAGGTGAGTTTAAGGAAAAGTGATAGCTACTCTCTAAGTAGTCATTGCGGCTCGCTAAGCTTTTCCGCTCACTTGTGAGTAATCTTGGAGACTTATCGTGAAGCTTGTAATAAACGATTACCAAAAATATTTTTGTTTTCATTCTTAATAAAAACTAAAAATTGTAAATTTCCCCAAAAATAATCTTCTTAATCTCAAATTCTTCTTCTTGGTTATTTTCACTAGTGCATGCGCACTCGATCCTCCTTGGAATACACAATTCCAAGAAGACGTAATTGTCGACGATCTCGACACCGACAAGAGGCAATCCCTCTCATTAGGGATCGATTCAATGGCGATGACGACCTATGGCCGAGCAACTTCAAGCTCCCACCGGGGGGTTTGAAAGTGCTATAGTTGTACCAATCATAAATGCTCAAAATTTTGAACTCAAATCCTCTCTCATTAATTTGGTTCAAAACCGAATTTTTCGAGGAGGTAATGATGAGGAGCCTCATGCTCACATTCGTCATTTTGAGAGCATTACTAACAACCAAAGGTACCCGGATGTACCTAACACCACCATCAAACTTCTTCTCTTTCCATTTTCTCTTGATGGGGTTGCCAAAACGTGGCTGTACAAGAACCCAAATTCATTTTCACATGGATGATTATTCTAAGTTCATCAACTTTTTCTTTCCACCTTCAAAAACCACCAATCTTCGGAACGAAATTACGAATTTTCGTCAAATTGCTCAAGAATCTTTCTCCGAAGCTTGGGAGCGTTTCAAGGAACTTCTAAGGAAGTGTCCTCATCATGGTTTTTCACTCATGCACCAATTAGACACATTCTATAATTCTTTGAGCTATAATGATCAAGATTCTCTTAATTCCGCTGCCGGTGGAAATTTTCTCTACAAAAGTCCAACCGAAGGGCTACAAATTATAGAGAACAAAGCCAAAGTTAGATGTTCACGGAACGCCGTGATGCGAGTGAGTACGAATGCTCCTCCACCCTCATCTAATTCATCATCTAACTTTGAGTTTCAACAAATGGCAGCAGCATTAGAGGATAAGATGACTTTGACTTTTAGGAATGAAATGAATGAGATGAAAAACATGATGAAAGCTCTTGTGCCTACTCCCGCTCCGATTAAAGCGGTTGAGGAAAGGTGTACTTGTGGTAGTAATCAAGTGTTTTAATGTGTGCCAATGACTAGGGAGGTTACGATGTCCCGGATTTATCTTGATATTTCCAATAATTTCAAACAAACCGCTTCGGTTGGTAATTTTGTTCAAAATGGAAATGCCGGGTTACGTCCTCCACACTTAGCAAAACCATACTCCCCCCTGGTTTTCTCTTCAAACAAGGGTAACCATCCAATCCAGGGAATATCCCTCATCAAGGATTGTTTACTTACCCAAGGTCCACCACAAAATTCTCAAATGTGCTTGCTAATTCAATTGGATTACTTTCAAGAAAACCAACGAGGGGAGTATGCAGGCTATGAGAGACCACATATTACCAATTTGAATGCTGTGATTAGGACGTGAAGTTCTAGCTACCTTACAAAACCAAAATAACTCTTAAGAGGAGAATTCAAGAATGAGTTGAAGTCTCAACACAATATTTTCATGAATCAACAAAATGATTTCCAAAACAATTTGCAAAACATGTTGAGTGGTTTCTTCCAAAATCAAAGCCAACCTTCTACTTCTACTTCTATGGTACCTACCACTTTACCTAGCAATACCATCACAAACCAAGGTGTGAAGCTGAGCCATTACGACTCGTAGCGGACTTTCTTACACACCAAGCCACCATCCACCACATCTCTATGATGAGAATGAACTTTGATGAGAAGGAAATCCGAGGTACCCAAGGATAAGGTGCTACCGAGCACAAAAGACATCAACTCTGGTTATCCAAAAATTCTCATGATCCCGTTAAGCCGGTCCAGCAGTCCAATTTTCTGAGCCTTTTCTGCTCTAGTTGATAATTCTCCCACCATCAAAAGAAACTTCTAAAGAGACAAACTTCCATATCCTTCTAGGGTGAGCATGAAAGAAGGTACAAAATGATAAAATGCAATATCCAAACGTTTTGGGAAACTTTCAAAAAGATTTCATGTGGGCAATACTTTTGGCGGATGCTTTGATCTTAATTGCCTAAGTATCAAAAGTGTTAAAAAGCTTTGTTGTCAAACAAAGAAAAGTTACACGAATGGGCTAAAACTCCGGTGAGTTGAAACTTGCTCGGCGTATCATTCTCAAAAAGCTTCCCGAAAAGCTTGGTGGATCCCGGACAAATTTCTATCCCGTGTAATTTTAGTGGAGTTAAATGCCAAAGCCCTCGCCGACCTAGTGCTAGTATCAATCTATCCAGTATCCGTATACAAAAGTTAGGCCTTCCTACCTTAAAATATACCGGATGACCTTAGAACTGCAAATTGCTCTCTTTGTGATCCTAAAGGAATTGCTAGGAGATGTCGTGGTCCGGTGGGAAGGATTTACTTTCCCAGCCGACTTTGTTGTAGTAGGACTTGTGAGTGTAATTACAACGTACCGTTGATACTTGGTAGCCTTCTCTCTATAGGGACCGCAGGGTCTTAATTGATGTGTCACGGGGGAATGTACGCTAGTGATCATAGGGATGGTATGAAAAGAATAGTTTTAACCGGATTGTATTCAAGCAAAGCGTCAATCCATATGATGGACATTATGATGATACGGTCAAAGAATGTTTCGTGACAAAGAATGATGATTCTTGCCCAAAAAAAATCCCACTATTGTTGACGAGTTTGAATCTCTTTTGGAAAAAATTATTAAACAAAAAGAAGAAGTTAAGGGAATTTCTGACCCAGCTGCTAGACGAAAGGCTTGTTTTAAAATCATTAACCAAGGAAGAGTTATTCATTCACCCTAAAAGCTTTCTAAGTGCAATTTCCACACCCTCTTTCCAAACAATAATCTTGAGGACTCTTTCAAAATGGGGAATGAGGATCTTAACTTTAATCCAAACAAAGAATTAGGCAAAGAAGATCTCATTCCAATCCCAAGAGAGTCCAAAATTGGAAAAGATTGTGATTTTCCTCTTTGTGATGATTTCCAAAGTTTCAAGACTTTTTCAAATCCTCTCTTTGAGAAACAAGATGATTTTCCCTCTAAGAATGACGAGTCAATTCTTAAAGAGAAGGTTCATAAGGAAACTCTTAAGAGTCATTTGAACCCTCTTTTTAAAGATGACGAGGAAATCATTTCTATTGAGGCATCTAGACAAATTTCTCCGAAAGTTGATGTTAAAGCCATTGTGTCTTTCTTTTCCCAAATTAGGAATTGTGTTAGAAAATGGGCAACAAACGAGTTTGTAAAAGATAATGATGAGATTAATCATGAAGTTTTCCAAAAGTGTTAATGGAAATGCTTTGGGAATTAGGATCAATAAGGGAAGACGGAAATTTGCCTTCCTAGATGGTTTACTTGAAGATGAAAATTTCTTTGAAAACTAATGATAAAAAGGTTGAATTTTTGAAAGGAAAGACAAAGGCGAGTTTGAAACAAAGTTGAACCTAAATCTAAACAAAGTGTTACAAGTTTTTTATCCGACATTGAAATACTGCATCATTTTGCGAATACACTCTTATGTCGGGAGTGATTATGTGTTTTATGAGGATATTAGCTGTGGATATAAATTCCTGTGAACTCTTCAGGGAATAGGTATTTGATCCGTGGATTTTCATTTGAAAGGATGTTTTTGATGACAAGAGTTCAAAAGAGTTGCCCATCTAAAGCTCATTGGGACTTTGATGTTTTTGACCCACTCCAACCACCCTCTATGGACTTTAATGTTACCAAGCATTTTTCGGGTTCAATTTTCTCTTTTGAAATCTTTTCTAAACGTTTTTTGAACCGGAATCAAAAATGTTTATACGTATATCTTTCATATTAGTTTGGGGGAGGTTTCCACCTTTTGGAATTGCTTCATCCCTACTATTTACCACCATAAAAATCTAGATGGGGAGATCGAGTCAAGCGTAAGGGGACTTATAATAACAAGCGTTCGGGGAGGCACCCCATGTTATCTTTTCTTCTTTTCATTTTCTTTCTATTTTCTTTGCTTCCCCAAGGACAAATCAATTCGGGGTCAAGTATAGCTTGTACTTGGTTAACAAAAACTAAGCCGTTTTAGAGATGTTTTTTTTAGCTAACAATGAAAGAAGAGAGGAAGCTTGCTCTTTTTCGTTTCTTGTTGGTTGTTTGTGATTTTTGACTAGGTTTCCGGATTTTGGAAGTTCATGGTTCAAATTTGTGGAAGGACAAAGCAATTCCTACAATTTCCATTGATGATCTCCAATCTTCTCTTCATAAATAAGGAAAATCTCTTATCCTTGTCTTTATCGAACTAACATCTATTTCTTTTGCTGTTCCTTAGAATTTTGTTAAAGATTCCTGTTGACCTTATTTTTAATCTTGAGGCCAAAGATTCATTTTAGTTTGGGGAGGGATATCTTTTCGGGGGGAACTATTGATTGCACTTCACGCAACCTTGTTTGAACCTTTTTGAATTACCTTTTTGTGGAAAAGTGAAAATTTTAAATTTTTGCTTATAAAAGAAAAGCTCAAAAGAAGCTTAGTTTTGGAAAAAACATCTTTTTGGTGTCCGGTTGGTGGATATAGGAGTTAATTTTGACTTGATCGGGTGAAAATGCTAGCTCGTTCTTTAACCATCCTTTGTGGGGCAAGCTTTCACAAAACCTATTGTTTGGATTTTAAAACGTGAAGAACAAGAAACTGATGTAGTTAAATTATAAGTGTATTTGTTTAAGCAGGTTTATTTGGAAAACCTAAAGCTTATATGACATGATTGTTGTCTTTTTACTCCCATAAGCTCTTAAAAACACACTTATATCATACGTGCTCTTTTTAATTTAGCTAAGTCAACCAATGTCTTTAGAAAAAGTCTTACATTTTGAAAAAGAATTCATTTTAATATGTAAGTAAGATTTTTGGTTTCAAATTTATAAGTTGATTTTCTAAAGTGAAATTTTTCCATTCATCAAAAATATAATTATAAAAAGAATGCCAATGAAGGCATTTTCTAATGACAAAGCATATTTTTCGTGCCAATGAAGCATTCGCAAATATAGAATACATACAAGCTATCTTAGTTTTAATCGTTGGCGTATCCATGTTGAGAGAGAGACTCGGTAAGGGTGCAACTAAGGATTAAACTATTGTAGTTAGTGTCAAGTTCGTAGGCATTTCATCACTAGGGGAGCGCGCCTAGGTGATGATTGCAACTAAGGGACTTTTAGATTCTAGCTTTGTAGGAAAAGGTGTTTGTCGCGATAACCCACAAACGTTAGCAGCCGGGTGGGGGTTCGAACTAAGAACACGCGTTGTTGTTGGATATCCTATTTGGGAGAAAGGCACTAGTAGGGGTTCGAACTAAGAACAACATTCTATTGCAAAAAAGAAAATTAATTATCGTACTTGGAAAACTAAAAAGAATCGGTTAAAAAATGTCATTTCCAAATCAATTTATAAGTTTTGTTTCCGAATCTCTTTTAGCTTTGAGTCGAGATTTATCTATGTTATTAACATTTGAGCTCACAAGGCTTATTTGTAAAGCTTAGATGAATTTCAACTATGAAGATAAATTGATCTATGGTTGAGTTAAAAAGAGTGCACACATCTTAATCATTAATTTATTCCTGGGAGTGAAAAGTTCACAAGTTATAAGTATAAGAGCTTAATCATTTGGACTTATATTGACAATGATCTTGTTTAATAGCTTTGTTTAGTCTAGTGAAAAGTCAAGGATGACGAATTTTCCTCTTTTGTGCTCTATTAATCGGGAGTAGCCTATTTCAATGAGCCTAAAAGTTGCAAAGTTGCAATGATTGCCATTAATGTGTTTCAAGAGATTAAATGTTGAGAAAAGTGAAAGTTGTTTAAAAAGGTGATTCATAAAAGGTGAAAACAAGGGCATTTTGGAAACTTGTTAGTTTACAAAGTGTACACTTGATAACATTGCGTGAGGACACGGCAATCCTTTAGTTTGGGGAATTTTGATAAATGCTAAATTGTATATATTAAATACCCGGGATTTTGCCAAATAAAAGCCAAGAAAATGCCAAAAGAATAGAAAAATGTGTGCTTTTGTGTCTATTGTGCAGGAAAGGATAAAAAGGACAAAAAGAAGAAAAACCAGTCAAAAACCGACAAGAAACGAAAGAGTCAAGAAAAAGAGTAAAGAAATAGCCAAAGATCAAAGCCGGATCAGCCGATACAGCAAGAAAGAAAGCCAAAATAAAAGCCAAGGACCAATCTTGACAAGTGTGCAAAGTTTCAAAGGCCTATTTGGAGTTTTGAAGTTCAAGGACCAAATTTGCATTAAGTGGAAAGTGTTTTATAAAAGGAAGAAAAAGGAAATAGAAACACAAGGGCCAAAGTTGTCAAGTTTGGAACTTTCTTTTACACTACAAAGGGGGCGGGCAATCGCAGGGACCATTTGTGCCAACTCTCCAAAGATTCAAACAGAAAGCGCGTATTTGTAACAACCCTAACAGCCTCCAACAACTTTTCCCGCCCTTTTTACACACAAACCCAATTCGTGAAAATCCCTCCCCGCTTCCCTACTCTTCTCAGCCTTATATAATTCCCTCCTCCTCATCATTTAGACCACGTGGCAACACCTAATTGGTGCGAACACCTCATCAAGAGGATCAAACGGCCACAAATAACTCGAAAAGGATCAAGGGCCAAGATTAAAGAGAAGCTTCGAGATTTCTTCACTCCTCTTCATCTATTCTCTATAAATAGGAAGCATAGGGCTCATTTTTCAGTTGTTGTTTTTGTTTTTAATTTTCGCTTTGTATTTCCTTCAATTTTAAGCAATTTTTCTTTCAAGTCTTTTAAATAGCTTTAAAGCACTTGTACTCTCTTCCTTTCCTCTTGTACCTTATACATTTGAGTAATCACATTCAGTTTACAAGTTTAATTGTCATTTGTTTTCCATTTTAAGCTCTTTTCACTCAATAAGCTCTTAATAAGCTCTTTTGAGCTTATTACCGTTCATAAGCTCAAAATTTAGTTAAAACTTGTTTTCAGTCATTCCTTTACTCATTTTCATCAAGTTTCACTAAGATCATGATAACTTGAGGTGTTTTGTGTTCAATTTTGGAAGCAACAAGGTAATAAGCTTTTAATAGCTTATTGAGCTTAAAGTTCGGGTTTAGAGGCAAGGTGCCATTTAGGATCACCTAGACTCTACTCTTGGATGTCTAGGTGAAGAAGATTCTTCAAATTTCAGGTTTACCTTTCTAAATTTCATTTTAGCCAATTCATAGCTTATTACAAATTGCTTTTTCCTATGAATTCTATTGTCTATTCCTGTTTCTTGTAGCTTAGTAGGTTATAAATGAGTTAGTTTTAAAGCTGTTCTAGTTATAATCATTGTTATCTTTCATTCCTTCATTCCTGTCATTATTAATAGTATAAGCTTAGTAGAGTAAGTAGCTTATTTTTCTAAATAAGCTATAGATTTTATAGTTCACATAGCTTTATTAGGTTATTCTAAATAGAAGTAGATAAAAGGCTTAAGCTGTTTTAGCTTTTAGATAGATTTTTAAGCTCAATCTAGTTTAGACAATTTCTATAAAGGTGTGTTTGGTTAAAGCTGGTTTTGACTTTTAAAGTCAACTAAATTTTGTCAAATCCTTTTACCTAGTTAAGTTATTTAAAGTCAACAAATTCCTGTCAAAGTATTTTACACAGTTGAGTTTTTCAGGTTTATCAAGTTTTAAATAGATTTTAAAAGTTAGTTTGTGAAATTTCAAAATTTAGAGCTTATAAAGTTGATTCTAGCACCAGGATAGTTTTAGATTTAAGTAGAATTTGAAGTTAAGTGATCTACAGCATAATAGTGTTTAAGCTTGGTTTATGTATGTTTAGATACATGTAGTGAGTTAGTCTAAGAGTTCTTAACTAAGAATTTTTGCCTGCACTTAGGCATTTACCAAGTATATCAGCAACAACAGTACTAATTCAGTAAGTACTGTTGTTGCTCATCTCTTTACTAAGCCTCTTTTTAACTCTTGTAATTAGAAGATAGAACTTAGAATTAAGCACCTTATTAGTACTCTATTAGTTTCTTATAATTCATCATTCAAGTTTCATTTTCAAGCTTTTAGATTAGTTTAATTGATCTTGCAAAAGTGGTGTTAGTAGCAGTTAAGATTTCTAGCTTATCCCCTTTGATTTCTATTTTCTAGTTTTCATTTTCAAAATCTTTATATCTAGGTTTATTCAAAGTTCATAGGATAGCTTATTTTTAAAATTTCAGTTTCTAAGATTTAGGTTTGAGCTTTTTAGCTTATTAGGAAAAGCTTAATTTCGGTAAAAAGCTTGAACTTTCACTTTTAGATAGCAAATTACTTGTTAAACTTGTTTAATTGTAGCTTATTTCTTTTTAGAAATACTTAGTACACATTACAAGCTTCATTTAGCTTCTTGTGGTTTTCATTTTCATTAAGAAATAAGCAAGAAATAAGCCAAAGACTAGAAAAGTTAGCAAATCCTTAGTTTCTGTAATGCAAGATTAAATGCTTATTTTCTAGCTTATTGAGTTGATAAAAGTTACAAGTGCTTTTGTTAAAGTTTTAGTGTATAAGCCCATGCTTAACTTTGTAGTTTTAAGTTTTAGCTTATTCTCACTTTTTAAATAAGCCAAAAATAAGCCATATCGTAGGGTCTGTTTTGTCATTTCTTAATAGTTAAGGGTGTACTGTTTTCACTAGAGTGTAATTTTACAATAGTTTTCCCGCCTACCCTTTACTTTCTTTTGTTACACTTCCTACCATGTTCTTTTTAGGTATAATAAAATAGATTTAATATTTTTAATTTTAGTTTAATAAAATTAGGTTTTAAGTTTTAATTAGCAAAATTAGGGTTCAATTGGTTTATAAAAATTGGGCATTTTTATACCATTTGATTTCTGCACCTTTTTAGTTGTTAAAAACTATTTTTCTTTATTTTTCCAATAAAATTTGTATTTTCTAGAAATTAAAATAGGTTTTTAGCAATTTCTTTTTCTTAAGAAAATAATAGAAAATAGAAAAATAGTTGGAAAAATTTAATTCTTTTTGTAATAATTTTCTTTTTCATTCTAGTATTTTTGAAGAAAAAAAAAATTAGTGTTAATTTTTAGAAAAAGTTTATTTTTAGTAATTCATTTTTCTTTAGAAATTCATTATAAATTCAAAACTTAGTTAAAAAAAATTTCTAATTCCTTTTTCCTAAAACTTTCTTTTTAAAGTTGTGATTTTTAGTATATAATTTGTTTAAAGTAGTGCTTTTAGATTTTTAAATTTCGTTTCTAGCTCTCACTTTTGTTTTTCGTGTGTTAACATTTCGTGCTAGTTAATTGTTTTTATAGTTTAATTGTGCTATTATGTTCGTAGTGTAATTCAAAATTCAAAAAATCCTTTATCAATTCTTGACTCGAATCCGAATTATTCACAAATCTCAATTCACGACTTCGTTGGGATACGACCCGAGAAGAAATACTTCCCGGTTAAAAATATACATATTGTGTTTTCTTAAGTGAGATTTTATCCTTTTATTTCTCTTGTTTGAGAAGTAATTTGGAAAGAATTTTCACGGGATTAATACTATATATATATAAATTTGACTAGTGCTGATAGCCAACACCAGTCACGATCTGTCATATAACTTGGTGATCAGGGAATGTGTTTTTTGAGTTAAATTATATTAGGTGATATGATAAAAATGTTGAGCCGACAACACTTTTTGTTATAACACGAGCCGTATTGCTCCGGTACACCTTGTGCAAGATGAACTTACACTATTACTACCTCCGTTTCATATTTATTTTTTAACTTTTTCATTTCGGGTTGTCCCAAATTAATTGTCCATTTTAAAAAATAGATAGAGAATTTAGTCTGAGTGTACGATATTAACCTCATTTAAAGTTATTGTTACAAATATTGAACAATTTCTAAATTAATTAGTTAAATGTAAAACTGTTATTTTACAAAAGGTGTAAAAGAGGAAATTGTAATATATAATGATATTTTTTATGTTTTTTTTTATGTTCTTTGATATATGTATTATAATTTACGCAAGTACAAATATAGATTTATGCATCCTTAAGTTGAAATATACTTAACTGTTAATTCTCGTATTTGATTATATTTGAATTTGAACAGGGTGATTTGCATGTTTGCGTAAAAAATAGTTTGAGTGTGTATAGGTGGAGAGAGGTGAAAGAGATCTTGATGGATTTTTACTTTAATAATTGATTTGTTAGCTTATTGATGTTGATTTCAAAAGATATGCAAATGTAATGAAATTTAGTTGTGGAGAAATCTGGGTTTAATAATTTGTTCTTATTTTTGTTAAACCAAAAATATAAATTCAAAGAAAAAATAGAAAAGAAAGAAGATAAAAGTAAATTTGTCATTTTAGTTTGACCAAAGATGAAATCGGAACAAAATTTTCCACACAACGAGGCCGCTTGCATTTTCATACCATACGGACGAAACATATAATTTGACCAGACCACAAGGACGATTATTGCAATTTACTAGTATTTTTTAAATTTTATAAAATTTCCCCCTTTCTACAGTATCACAACCTACATGTGGTACAAACTAACAAAAGCCAAATCAACAAAGTTTCTGTGAGTGAGTTGATAGATGTGACGACCTACATTTACAAGCAACAAATAACAGACTTAAAGACAAGTTTATTCCGGATGTGACGACACCCCCTAAAGTGATACCAATACCCTCTTAAATATTTCTTTTTTATTTTTATAATTTTGTTTGTGTTATAAAACTGTGAAATAAAGTAAAACGGAACGAAAAATATAAAGTTTGATAAGTCAAAAAAATAAAAAATACGGAGGAGGAAGCTATCTTCTCCTGTTAATAAAGTGGGTTATAAAATTTTGCTCCGAAAAAAAATTACTGAAATAAGACTATAAAGGATTTACAACGGTCAATAAATTGTAAATGGTTAAATATACGGACACGATAATTGTACCCACTATAGTTCGGTATATGGGGCTAATGCAATTGTACAATCATGAAACAAAAGCAATAAAGTAATAAAGTATACAAATGACACCCAAGCTTTTTTAGAAAGGGTCGTGATTTTTACTTCCCCCAAAGATCCTATAAAGTGATTAAAGACCACCACAATCATAGTGAATGTGCCCATAAGGATCCCGAAAAAGAAGAGCCAAGAGCATGATAGTTATTAGCCTTCTTAAACAGGAAGGAGTTGCCCAATGAGGTAACCTTGCAAAGATAAAAGAAAGAACCTCATCCTTCGTTGTTTAACATATAGCTCAAACGCTTCTTGAACACACTTAGTAGTTAGCTTTCTCCCACTTTCATTATGGTCTAAACCAATTTGAGCCATGTTTCTAGCTAAAACTACCGCATCTTCTAACCCTGCAGAGCCACCTTGTCCCAAAAATGGAGCCATCACATGCATAGCGTCCCCAGCAACCGTCACATTTCCTTTACAAAATGTGTCGGTTAGCAAGTCCCATTGTGCTCGATATCTTAGGTGTGCAACAGACAAGGAATTAGCATCTGCCTTTTCTATCATTTCTTTAATTTCATTGGGATAATCGCCTATCATATCTAAGGTTGACTGTCCTAACACCTCAGGATCATTTCAAATTCTTTCATCTATTATGACAAACAAAAATGACATGTTGGGTTTTACGATCTAATTAATACATCAGTATTTATCACGTGTAGCAGCGGATTTAAAGATCACTTGTAGAAGACTTTAATTAACAATATTTGAAGATGTATACCTTTTTTTTAGCACGAATCGTGTACACGCTTAAGGTAACCGTTATAACTCGTTTCTTCTATATACGCGTATGTAGCTTAAGCGAACCACAAGATCTATGTAGTATCTTCTATGCTTTCGATCCACAATAGTTCTAGACAAACAATGAAGTATGCTGTAGTACTAAGTAGTTTGTTGTATTAGCAAACAAATACTTGACAATCAACAAACGGAGAACTCCTTTTTTCTAATGGGTCGAACAACGAAACAAACATACCTTTAGGGTTTTGAGTTCTGCGCCGAGCATAAGTGACAAAAACACGAAACCCTTTGTGGGTTTTCTTGATCACACGAACAAAGAGGAACAAAACCAAAAACCCTTGTGGGTTTGAAACCGATCGAGCAAAAGAAGAGAGCAAGAGAGATTTTAGGGTTTTGATATTCTCGAGTGTCTATGAATAATGACCCAAGATCTCCTTATATAGGCTAAGCCCTCCCACCTCCACAAAGAGTGGAGTTCTCAACCGACTAGGAGAAGGAGATGGGTAAAACCCACCCTTCCTTTATCTGGTTTTTACTTATTAGTCCCTTAAACCTTTTAATGACTAATATTTATTTCTCGTTTACTAAAAACACTAATTAAACATTGTTTACGTATTAACGTGTGCCGAAAAAATGTGTACGTTTAAGGTCGTGAAAAATTCTTTTATTTGGCAGTTTTTGTCTGTTTTTGGTCATTTAAGCTCGTTTTTAGAGGTAAAAGATATGTGTACTTAAGCACATATCAGTACCTTTGATACTTGGTAGGCCTTTCTTAAGAACCGCACGGGTCTTAATTGATGTTCACGGGGAAGAGCTAGTGATAAGGGATGGTTTGGAAAGAATAGTTTTTAAACCGGATGGTAGTCAAGACAAAGAGTCAATCCACATGATGGATGTTTATGATGACCGGGTCAAAAATGTTTGTGAACCTAAGAATGATGATTCTCCCACATCTACTATAGTTGACGAGTTTGAATCTCTTCTAGGTGAAATTATTAAACAAAAGGAAGAACTTAAGGGAATTTCTGACCCAGCCGCTAGAAGAAAGGCTTGTTTTAAAGT
The DNA here is from genome assembly GCA_026074375.1 of Tanacetum coccineum. NCBI lineage: Eukaryota > Viridiplantae > Streptophyta > Magnoliopsida > Asterales > Asteraceae > Tanacetum > Tanacetum coccineum. The sequence continues at coordinate 15,009 of BQNB010005249.1, read as the reverse complement.
CACTAACCAAGAAAGAGAAATTCATTCACCTAAAAAAGCTTCCATAAGTGCAATTTCACACATCTTTCCAAACAATAATTTTGAGGACTCTTTCAAAATGGGGAATGAGGATCTTAATTTTATTCCAAACAAAGAATTAGACAAAGAGATTCTCATTCCAATCCCAAGAGAGTCAAAAATTGGAAAAGATTGTGATTTTCCTTCTTGTGATGATTTCCAAAGTTTCAAGACTTTTTCAAACCCTCTCTTTGAGAAAAAAGATGATTTTCCCTCTAGAAATGACGAGTCAATTCTTAAGGAGGAGGTTCATAAGGAAACTCTTAAGAGTTATTTGAACCCTCTTTTTGAAGATGACGAGGAAAACATTTCTATTGAGGTATCTAAACAAATTTCTCCGAAAGTGAATTCTGAACCCTCAATTGAGTCTCTACCAAAGGATGATTTTGATGATGATGATGATCTCTTTGAGATGGATTCTAACAATGATGAGTGGAAAAGAATTTTGTATGGAGAGGATTTTGAAAGAATGGATTTTGATAGTGAGAAAATCAAAGTTTTTGACAAATCAAGTTCAAATGTTTTTAAGAGCTTAAGTGATGAACTTGAACCCGGTGGGTCAAGTCATGTTGAAGGAAATGATTTGGATTTTCATGTAGGTGATGTTTTATTCTCAACAATCAATGAGGATAAGATTTTTAAACCGGGTATTTTTGACAAGGATGCTTTTAAGGATAAGAGTTCAAAAGAGTTAGCACCATCTAAAGCTCTTTTGACTCTTGATGTTTTTGACCCACTCCACCCACCCTTAATGGACTTTAATGTTACCAAAGCATTTTCTGGGTTCATATTTTCTCTCTTGAAAATCTTTTCTAAAAAGTTTTTTGAACCCGGAATCAAAAATGCTACGGTATATCTTTCATCCCTAGTTTGGGGAGGTTTTTACCTCTTAGATTTTCTTCACCATTGCTATTATCCACCATAATAACCTAGTTTGGGGAAAGAGTCAAGCGAAGGGGACTCTATAATAAACAAGCGCTTCGTGGGAGGCACCCCATGCTTATCCTTTTATTTTCTTTTTCTTTCTATTTTCTTTGCTTCCCCAAGGACAAATTAATTCGGGGGCGAGTATAGCTTGTACTCGGTTAACAAAAACTAAGCCGTTTTAGAGATGTTTTTGAGCTAACAATGTAAAAAAGAGAGGAAGCTTGTTCTTTTTCGTCTCTTGTTGGTTGTTTGTGATTTTTGTCTAGGTTTTCCGGATTTTGGAAGCTTCATGGTTCAAAATTGTGGAAGGACAAAGCAATTCCCACAATTTCCATCGATGGTCTCCAATCTTCTCTTCATAAATAAGGAAATCTCTTATCCTTGTTCTTTATCGAACTAACATCTATTCTTTTGGCATGACCATAGAATTTTTGTTAAAGATTCCTTTTGACCCTTATTTTTAAACTTTGAGGACAAAGTTTCATTTTAGTTTGGGGAAGGATATCTTCGATATTGACTTGCACTTCACGCAACCTTGTTTGAATCTTTTTGAATTACCTTTTTGTGAAAAAAGTGAGAAATTTTAAATTTTTGCTTACAAGAAAAGCTCAAAAGAAGCTTAGTTTGGAAAAAACACCACTTTTTGGTAGTCCGTTGGTGAGAAATAGGAGTTAATTTTGACTTGACCGGGTGAAAAATGCCCTAGCTAGTTCTTTAACCTACCTTTTGTAGGGCCAAGCTTTCACAAATCCTATTGCTTTGGATTTTAAAATGTGAAGAACAAGAAATGATGTAGTTAAATATAAGTGTATTTGTTTAAGCAAGGTTTATTTGGAAAACCTAAAGCTTATATGAATGATTTGTGTCTTTTTACTCCCACAAGCTTAGCTCTTAATATTAATCATTATTTCTCTTTTTAATTTAGCTAGTCAAACCAATGTCTTTGGAAAAAGTCTACATTTTGAAAAAGATTCTTTTAATTGTAAGTAAAAATTTTTGGTTTAAATTTATTAAGTTTGTTTTCTAAGTAAATTTTCCATCATCTCAAAAGATAATTCTTAAAAAGAATGCCAATGAAGCATTTCTAATGCAAAAGCATTATTTTTCGTGCCAATGAAGCATTCGCAAAAATAGAATAATAAAAGCTATATGTAGTTTTAATCGTTGGCGTATCCATGTTGAGAGAAAGACTCGGATGGGGTCGCAACTAAGGATTAAAACTATATACGTGGAATCAAGGTTCGTAGGCATTCATCACTAGGGAGCGCGGCCTAGGTGATGATTTGAAAGCTAAGTCTTTGGATTCTAGGCTTTGTAGGAAATGTTGTAGTCGCGATAAACCCACAAAGTTAGCAGCGGGAGTGGGGTTTCGAACTAAGCACACGGTTGTTGTTGCGATTTTCCTGATTTCGGGAGATAGCCTAAGTAGGGGTTCGAACTAAGAACAACATTCCTATTGCAAAAAGAAAATAATTATAGTACATGGAAAATAAAAGAATGGTTAAAATTTCATTTTCTCAAATCAATTTATAAGTTTTGTTTCCGAATCTCTTTTAGCTTTGAGTCGAGATTTATCTATGTTATTAACATTTGAGCTCACAAGGCTTATTTGTAAAGCTTAGATGAATTTCAACTATGAAGATAAATTGATCTATGGTTGAGTTAAAAAGAGTGCACACATCTTAATCATTAATTTATTCCTGGGAGTGAAAAGTTCACAAGTTGTAAGTATAAGAGCTTAACCATTTGGACTTATATTGACAATGATCTTGTTTAATAGCTTTGTTTAGTCTAGTGAAAAGTCAAGGATGACGAATTTTCCTCTTTTGTGCTCTATTAATCGGGAGTAGCCTATTTCAATGAGCCTAAAAGTTGCAAAAATTGCAATGATTGCCATTAACGTGTTTTAAGAGATTAAATGTTGAGAAAAGCGAAAGTTGTCTAAAAAAGGTGATTCATAAAAGGTGAAAGCAAGGGCATTTTGGAAACTTGATAGTTTTCAAATTGTACACTTGATAACATTGCGTGAGGACACGGCAATCCTTTAGTTTGGGGAATTTTGATAATTGCTTAATTGTATATTAAATTACCCGGGATTTTGCCAAATAAAAGCCAAGAAAATGCCAAAAGAATAGAAAAAGTGTGCTTTTGTGTCTAATTGTGCAGGAAAGGATAAAAAGGACAAAAAGAAGCAAAAACAGTCAAAAACCGACAAGAAACGAAAGAGACAAGAAAAAGAGTGAAGAAACAGCCAAAGATCAAAGCCGGATCAGCCGATACAGCAAGGAAGGCAGTCAAAGGTCAAAATAATGAAGCCAAGGACCAATTATGACAAGTGTTCAAAGATTCAAAGGCCACTTGGAGTTTTAAAGTTTCAAGGACTAAAGTTGCTAAATAAGGAAAGTTGTTTATTAAAGGGAGAAAGAGAAATAAAGACCACAAGGGCTGAAATTGCCAATTTCGAAACATCTTTTGTACTAGAAGAGGACGGGAAGACCACAAGGACTAGTTTTGCAATATCTTCAAACTTTCAAACAGAAATAACGCGGTTTCTAACCGCCCAACTAACTCCCAACTGCATTTCCCGCCCTTTTTCTACCAAAAACCCATCTCCCACAAATCACCTCCCCGCCCCTCTACATCCATCAACCTCGTTATAAAACCACATCCACATCACCTCAAACACGTGTCAACACCTAATTGGTGCGAACACCTCATCAATCCCATCCAACGGCCACAAATAAGCTAAAAAGGATCAAAGGCCACTCGAGATTGGATGGAAGCTTCAAGAATTTCTTCACTCCTCTTCCTCAAACCTCTATAAATAGTCTGTTAGGGCTCACTTTGAGAGTGGTTGTTTTTAGTTTTAATTTTCAGTTTTGTATTTCCTTTAATTCTAAGCATTTCTTTTAAGCATTTTCTTTTTAAGCTTCTTTCAAGTATTTTTGTAATTCAGCTTTAATCTCTTGTACTCTCTTCCTTTCCACTTGTACTTCTTCATTTGAGTATTATCAATCCAGTTTACAAGTTCCTTTGAAGTTTAGTTTTCAAAATTAAGTTCGAATTTTTCATTAAGTTTCAATAAGCTCATTTAGCCTTCATTATGTTCATAAGCTCATTTCAGTCAAATTTATTTTCTTAAGCAATCATTTACTTCCTTTTATCATTTGCATTCAAATGATGGTTCTCTTGAGTGTTAGAGTTCAATTTGAAGCTGCAAGGGAAAATAAGCTTAAAATCTAGCTTATTGAGGTTTAGAGGCTAGGGAGCCAATAGGAACAAGCTTCTTTAAGCCACTCACTCTACTAGAGTGGCTTTAGTGTCTGAGACAACATAATTACAGGTTTTACTTTCTCAATTTCAATTAAGCACTTATAGCTTATTCTAAGCTGCTTATTTCTTTTTAATCCTAATGTTCAATCCTGTTTCATTTAGCTAGGACAGCTTATAGATGTAATAGTTTTGAGTTTACTTAGGTTAAAATCAAGTTAGTTTCTAATTTTCAAATTCTGTCATAAAAACTAGTAGTATAAGCCTAGTAGAGTAACTAGTTAAATTTCACTAATAAGCTAGTACTTTTATAGCTCAATTAGCTTAATTAGGTCATCTTGAATAGAAGTGGATAAAATGTTTTAGGAGTTTAAGCTTGTAAAGAGTTTTCTTTTTTCTGTCAACCAACCCCCTATTTTTAAGGCAAAGTGTTTTGACAGATCATATTAAGAGGTTTGAGGATTAGGGCTTAATTTGACTCTTTAAGTCAACATTTCTATGTCAAAGCTTTTCATTTAGTTGTGTTAAGGTACTACACTAAGTTTAGATTAGCTTTTAAAAGTTAGTTAGTCAAATTCAAAAGCTTAGAGTTTAAAAACTCATCATTTGCACCAGGACAGTTTTAGTAAAATTAGTTTTATCATTAAGAGTTGTTAAAAGCAATCTATAGTTCTAGATGTTTTGATTAGGTGTTAGTTGAACTTGGTACTAGGTTTAAAGAGTGTTTAACTCAAAATTTAGCTTGCATTAGTTAAAATACAATTGCATCAGCAATACATTACATATCAGTTTAGTTTTGGCCATTTCACTCTTTGAATTTTTCATTTCCATGAGAAACTTTGGAAATCCTTTTATCTAGGTTGAATAAAGGTAGTTAGGGTAGCTAATTGTCAAAGTTTCAGCACTTAAGGTTCAAAAATAAGTTTTTTTAGCTTATTTGAAAAAGCTCAAAAACAGTTTCATAAAAACCTTGCACTTTTAAATTTCAATTTTCTTGCTAAATCTGTTAATACTAGGGTAATTTTAGTTTAAATACATTTAATACACATCTTAAGCATCAATTAGCATCTTCTAGTTTCAAATTTCATCAAGTAATAAGCTAGTTATAAGCCAAATTCTAATAAAGCTTGTTTTAATTTTTTTTTCTTTGTAAAACCTATTTTTTAAACACCTACTTACTGTATAAACAGTTAGAAAGATGCTTATTTTTTAGCTTATATAGTTGTTAAAAGTGCAAAGTGCCTTTGTTAAAGTTGATTAGAATAAGCTAGTTTACAAGTTTGTAGTTTTGAGTTTTTTTTGAAAAGCACTTTTTAATAAGCCAAAATAAGCTAGAATCGTTGGGTACTTAGGGTTGGTTTTCGACATTCTTCATAGTGTAGGGTTTACCAATTTACACTATTAGTGTAATTTTCTTATATTTTGGCCGGTACCTACCACTTTACTTCCTTTCTTTCAATTTTACCCCTGTCGTTTTAGTTGTAATAAATTAGATTTTATATTTTTAAGTAATTATGTATTAAAATTAGGGTTTATAGTTTAATAAATCAAATTAGGGTTCAATTAGATCATAAAATTTGGGGCTTTTTGTGCAAATATATTTCTGCAATTTTAGCAATTTAAAATCATTTTTCTTTATTTTTATCATTAGATTTGTATTTTCTAGGAAGTAAATTGATTTTAGTTAATTACTCTTTTCTTATTAAAAATAATAAAAAATTCAAAAAAATAGATAAAAAATTCCAATTCTTTTTCCTTAAATTTTCTTTTTAAATTTGTGAGTTTTAGGTATAAAATTTGTTAAAAGTTGTGCCTTAGATTTTAAATTTCAGTTTTAGCTCGCGTTTTTACTTCTCGTGCATTTAAATTTCGAGCTAGTTAATTGTTCTTAATTCGTGCTATTATATTTGTAGTGTAATCAATAGTTCAAAAATCCTTTATCATTCTAAACTCGAATCCGAATTATTCCAAATTCTCAATTCACGATTTCGTTGGGACACGACCCGAGGAAAATAAAAGTGCTTCCCTGATTTAAAATTATTACAATTGTGTTTTCTTTAGTGAGATTTTTACCTTATATTTCTCTTGTTTGAGAAGTATTTTGGAAAGAATTCTTACGGGATTAATACTATAAGTATATTAAATTTGTTTTTCTACAACCAATACCATAGGCCTATGTTATAGGACTGTCTTAGGTACCGAAAATTCCGTTTAACCTATTTGAGGTGTTTGACTGTAGGACGTGCTTGATAACGAGCACATATAAAAGTAGCATAGCAATGCTGGGATGGCTGATAGGTACATTAGCCCATCCTAACATCGATGATAATCGTTTTGATAGTAGAGTGCCTTGTAAATCAGCATCCAGTCTCTCAGTTGCCATGGGTGTTCTCATTGAGACATACTCATCTAGACCATGTTTCTTTAACAACTCAATAGCATATTGTGACTAACTTATGAAGATGCCACGGGGAGATTTATGAACTTGAAGTATGAAAGAACTTTAGTTCACCATCGTGACATTTCAAAAATTATTTTTTCATTAGATTTGCAAAACATTTTTTGAAAAATCTGGATTTGTCTATCCAAAAATAATGTCGTCAACATATACTTGAACAAGAAATATGTCTTCCCGTGAGTTGTGTGGGGGAACAAAGTGGAGTCAATAATTCTTTTAGTGATCCATGTTCAAATTAGGAAAGAGATAATTTGTCATACCATGCACGAGTGCTTGCTTAAGACGTTTAGAGGCTTTTTTCAACGGTAGACGTTTGGTGTTCATTCTCCTTCTCTGGAAATTCTGGATCAATAAACACTTCAGGTTGGCTGACATAAACCTCTTCTTTTAATGGACCATTGAGAAAAGCAGTTTTGACGTCCATTTGAAAGATGGTGATATTCTTATGAGCAGCATAAGCAATAAACATTCGAACAGCCTCAAGACGAGCAACAGGAGCTTGGATATCATCAAATCCAATTCTTCTTCCTGCCTGTATCCTTTAAGCCAAAGACGAGTAAAATTTTGTTTCGAACCACAATATTTTCAGCATCACATTTATTCTTCCAGGGCCATTTGAGAGCAACAATATTCTTTCCATCTGGTCGTGGAACGAGTTCCTAAACTTGTACTCTCTCAAATTAATTCAACTCATCTTGCATGGACTCAATCCAACTGTGATCTGCCATAGCTTCTTTAATATTCTTTAGTTTGATAGTGCTGACGGTTAATGCATACATGCATACCTCAGATCTGTTTGCTAGCTTTTGACGAGTCTTTACAGGTTTGAAGGGTCACCAATACTTGGTCTAGAGGATGATTTTTATCCAAATTTGAGTGTGGGTTGTACTTGATGGTAATTCTTAACATATTTGGATGATTCGAGGAGTGCTGTAGGGACTCAACATTTTTCTCATGACTGGAGGATTTTATAGAACAAAATCAAATTATCATTTAAATTAGCAAGAAGCTTCTAATTATTTCATCAGCTTCTATCAATGAGATTTGGAGCCACACACCTAAACATTATCCAAAATAGTTTGTTCTTCAGATGTAGTTTCAATGGGAGGAGCCTCATGTTCTTCAACAATGATTAAAGATGTGGAAGATGATTCCTCATGAATTAAGTCGGATGTTGCAGCTAGATTGATGGGTTTGTATCAGAAGACCTCTTCTCAAATTAATTCGTCACATTGGTAAAGTAAAAATTGGTCTAAATCTGTCTTTGGATGGAGTATTCATTGTTGTGCTGATGGATTGTATTATTGTTGATTCGTTGGAAACAGGGTTCTAATTCTTTAGTGTTCAGAAGCCCATTTAGGGGGGGAGGGTTTGGTGGGGTGGGGGGATAGGTGGTGGGTGGGGGTGGTGAGTGGGGCTGGTGGGGTCGGGGGGGGGGGGGGTGGGGGGGGGGGGGGTGGGGGAGGTGGGGGGAGGGGGCGGGGGGGGGGGGGGGGGGGGGGGGGGGGGTATGGACCGCAGGGGGAGGCTGGTGGGTGTGCGGGTGGTGGTTGTGAGGTGCTGGGGGGTGGGGTTGTTTAGGTGATTAGGGGGGGGGGGGGGATGAGGGGGGGGTGGGGGTGAGCGGGGGGTCGGGGGGAGGGGGGGGGTTGTTAGGGATGGTGTGGGTCGGGGGTGGGGGGGGGGTGGTCTGTGGGGGGGGGGGGGGGGGTAGGTTGTTGTGGTGGGGGTGGTTGGGAGTGGGGGGGGGGGAGGGTGCTGGGGGGGGGGAGGATGCTGGGGGGGGGGTGTGGGGATGAGGTGCGTTGGTTTTTGGGGAGGGGGGGTGGTGTTTTTTTGGTTTTGGGGTGGTGGATGGGTGTGTTGGGTGGGTTTTTATGTGTGGGTGTGTTGGGGGAGGGGGGTCGGTAAGGACGATGTGGGGTTGGGGAGGTAGGGGGGGGAGGGGGAACGTTGTGTGTTTGGTTTAGTTTTTTTTTGTTATTGTTTTTGTAGTTTAGTTATTTATGTTTTGTTTTTTTTCTTGTATTTTCATTTTTTTTATTTTTTTCTTTTTTTTTCTGATTTTTTTTTTTTTTTTTTCCATCTTTCCATCTTTTTTTTTTTATATTTTCATTTTTTATCATCTTTAAGCTCATCAAACTTGAATATGTTTCTCATATCTTTTTGGATCTGTTGCGTCGGTTAAAGATCCGAAATCTTTTGATGTTCCGATATAACCAATAAAAACCCAATGTCTGCCTTTGGTTTCTTTTTTCAAGATCATCTCGATCATGTGTTGGATAACACACAATGAGCAAATACCATAAATAACTTCACATTTAGCTTTTTGAGTACAACACTACAATAATAGCTCATAAGGTGTTTTGTTATGTCGTGTATGAATGATTGAACGATTTTGAGTAAAGCAAGCGGTAGCCACTACTTTAGCACAAAGAAATTCAGGTAATCGAGAAAAGATAAGCATTGTTCTAGCAGCCTCAACAAGAGTACGATTACATCTTTCAACCACTCCATTTTGCTAAGGCGTACGAGCAGTTGAAAATTGTTGCATGATGCCTAACTTTTCATAATGAGCTTTAAGAGTCGTAATTTTTTGAAATCAGTACCATTGTCTAGTACGAATCTTGCATAACTTTGGGCTTTATAATTCAATTGGGCTTAGCAATGATGAATTTCTTTATGATCTCATGGAGTTTCGTCCTTTCGGAAGTGAGAAAGTAAAACCCATGATATATCGAGAATATTCATACTATCACAAGAATATACTTCTTTCCATTGATCGAAGCTACCCTCATTGGACCGCATAAATCCATATGAAGTAATTCCAATTTGGAGTGATCACTTGAAACCAATTTGGGTGGATGAGAAGCTTTCTTGCTTTTTCCTCTTTCACAAGCAGAACAGAGGTGATCCTTTCCATATTTGAACTTTGGAAGACCATCAACCAAGTCAAATCTGGTATGATTGTTTATAGTACCAAAATTAAGATGTGAGAGTCGACGGTGCCATAATCATGATTTTGTTGAAGTTGCTTTGGACATCAGACAAACAGGTGAAGAAGCAGCCATGTCAGAAATGAAGATAGTATACAAATTAGATTCTCGTCTGCCTGTGAGCAAGTCACCTCCTTCCAGATTTCGTACGTAACATGTCTTGGAACGAAAAGCCACTTCTAAATCACCATCATAAAATTGCCCAACGCTGAAGAGATTATGTCCAAGACCTTCAACATAGATACATGTGATAAATGTGATATTGCCTGTATTAGTCGCCATAGCTGTGATTGCTGCAATATTTTCATTCCAAGCGTACGATGCCCCATGAATTTCTCATGAAATTTTCTCATAGAGTACAATTTCGATCCACTCTTCATATGCTTTGAACAGCCACTATCAAACAATACACATACGATCTAACTACGGTACACAAGAAGAAACTAAACACTGGACAACTGTGGCAATTTGATACACATTTCATAAAAGAACCGCGTTGGTTTCGCAGTTGACTACTTTTATGACTACTCAGATTAGATGTAACGGGAGACCAAACAACATTTAGCTGTGATTCAAACCACTTTTGCCAAATTCGACTTGTTTGAATTTTGTTCTTCATGTATATGCTTAAAGAGTTATTTCGCTAATTACGATTCATTGTCTTAGAGGCACTAGAGACCTTATTTTTAGCTTTTGAGGCACTTCCTACATCAATCTTAGGTTTGGAGACTACAGAAGTAGTGTCTAAAGACTTAGATTGTGTCAACTTCTCAGAAAACCTAGTCTTAAGAACTACATAAGTAGTGTCTGAATATTTTGGTGTTTCTTGGGTAATATACTAGTAGGCTCTTACGAAACATTCGAATGCACATTCAATTTATAATTTGCAAGACATTTATCATGACATGTAATAAGCACATTTTGCATACAAGAAATACATAAAAGAGTTTTCGCTTTAGAAGTATTTGCAACATCAACATCAATTACATTCTCTTTGTTTTAGACAACTGTTGCAGATGTTATTTCTGTTACTTTGTTTCGCTTTTATTTAAACACCCAATCCTAAAATTATTCTTGCTTATTTTTTCCTAAGATAACTCCTACTTTCTTTGTTGGATTTTAGAGTTAGGTAAAACATGTTCTTGACATGTGATTCTCTTATTCATTGGTCTTCTAACACTAGATGCATCATTCATTACTGTAGAAGATAAACCACACTTAGCCTCGTTTGATTGTGATTCTTGTGTTGTGACAACTTTGTACATTCCATGTGCTATGACAATTTTGTTTGAATTTTCCCCTCTTTGTTTGTCAGGTGAAGTCTGTAAAGTGACTGGTTTGACACTACATGTTTTTCTTCAGTTTTTAAACACCCGTTTTCTTTTGAAAAACTTTTTGTTATTGTGTGACTCAAAGAGATATTGAGAGACATTTATCTTGTCAAACTTAGTATTTCAGAATTCCTTTTTCACAAGTTTTTTTTTTTTTTTTTTTTTTCCAATTCTAGTTTTTAAACTCAGATATGGTTAATTAAAAAGATTTCAGATTCTCAGCACGTATAGCACAATATGCATATGTTTTCTCAGAGACATGAGCAATTAATTCATCTATTTCTTTTTGAGATTGAGACTGTGTCTTTTTGATTGAATCAAAAAACTTTTGATATTCTAATTTTACATTGTCTCGTTCTTTTATCAAAGATTGCACTTGAAAATCCAATGACACGTTCTCATTCTCAAGTTTCTCCATTTTGAAATCCAGAGTATTACAAGAGCGCCTACCCAATTTACCTTAATCCAACCCCATATCTCTTGATAATTCCTCCTTTTATTTGTGTTTTTATTATTATTAAAGCTGATTACCATTTATGTTTTCTTTTCATGTTGTACTTTAATTCAAAATCCAACACTTTGCTTTTGACATCCTCTTGAAACATCTTTTTCAAGAATTTTTATTTTTGCTTGCTAACTCTATTGATTCTCCAATGGAATTCTTTTTTTATTGTTCAATTTCAGCTGTAAGGAATTATCTACACATTCAAGACTTTAAACACATGAATAAGTTGTAAGTTGAAAAATATGAAAATCATAAAAATGGAATTTTTTTGAAAAATAGGAAAGCGGGGTGTTTTAAAACTTATGATTTCTTAACTCTCCCCACAAAAGACTTTGCTACTTTTCAAATGATTAGTTTGGGGAGGTTTTAGAGTATTTGGTTTTAGAGCATATAATATTGCGTGAGGACACGGCAATCACTTAGTTTGGGGAATTTTTTTGAGCTCGGGGTAGTCTTAGTGTGAAAAGACTTTCTTTTTTCTTTCCCCAACTCACAAGAAGAACACATATGATCTTTGACGAATTTTAATTTTGGAAGGCCATTCACAATATTATTTTTTGAAAGCAAGTTGATGGTGTCGAAGTTTAGATGAGATAAACGACGATGCCTGATATGTGTGAAAACACATATCTGTTTTATATCAAAATTGGCCCTAAAAAGATAAAATTGTACATAAAATACTTGTATATTGCTTGTTTTGTCTTTGTGATTGTGTAAGTACGGATAATGCAAATATCATAAGAAATCGGCTAAAACAGGACAAACACGGACACGAGAACGGATAGAGTGCACAAGAGTCGGGGATTTGATAGCAAGAAGGGTCAAAAAGTCAACCCTTGGTCAACCATGGTCAACAAGTCAACTCTGGTCAAACTTATAAAGACAAAATTCCAAAATAACCAAAACAACCCCTTGAAGTTAAACCAAATTGCAAAAATAACCCTTAAACCCTAACACCGTTATCTTTTTATTAATAAAAGATAACGGTCGTTATCTACATATAAACCAAAACCAATTTCATATAAACTGGCCCATACACCCCAACCCATGGTCAAAGCCCACTTCACCCGAGTCAAACCTCTATTCGTATAGTTAAAAATGGCGCGAATAGTTTTTACTATTCATCGTCGTTCTCAACGATTAACCCAAGTCAAATCAAAGGGTAAAATGTGACAGCGTGGCCTTAGTTATCTCGGAGTACCAAGATAACAAGCTGGCTGAGTTTGACATCATAGAGGACTTTATTGGTCTGAAGCCCTCAAGAAAAAGGACACGGATAATGGAAGAAACACATAATGATTGATTTTGCAACTAAAATTAGTACTAAGAAGCACAGAGGTCTGACACACGGAATGCCACGTTGGCAATCCGTGTGCTTACTCAGTCAATCCAACGGTCATAAGGATAGATCCAATAATGGGCAAAGAATCAAGGTACAAGATTACAAGAAGCGTGTAACAGACTAAAGGCCTAGAAGCTTCATCTCAGCTTTATAAAAGCATACCTCATCACACACATTTGGGATATAGAAGAGCATGTTTTTCATTTTTTTAGCTTATTAAATTTTAGCTTTTTCTTTAAAAATGTTTTAGCTTAATGTTAGCTTAATGTGATTTTATTTTCAGTATTGTAATCAGCTGTTTTATTAATACCATTTAAGTTTCCTTATTAAGCTCTTACTTTTCTAAAGTTCACTTTTATTCAAATTCTATTTAATAAGCTGTTAATGTTTCATAAGTTTCTAATAAGCTCATCTTAAGCTCTCTGAGTCTCTAAGCTCAGATTGAGTTCAAATTAGTCATCTAATATACTTGAACATTTAAAATCAGTCTATTACCTTTGCTAAATGGGATTAAGCTTTTTGGATGATGAGTTAGCAATGGATGAGCTCATAGGACTTTACTAGCTTATCCTAGTGATAAGCTAGAGCTTGAAGAAGCTCCTTGAAGCTTTTAAAAGCCTTTTGTTTAGCTAAGGCAATTGTAAGTCTCACTCTATCATTTCTGTCTTTAATTTCTTAGATTAATTTGCTTATTTTCAGCTTATTTCTTGCTTAATTGTGTTTAATCTTGTGTTATTGTGCTTAATAAGTATGTTTGCTTATCTGTTTTCAAGTTTTATAGTCTAGATCATAGTTTTTATAATTTTGTCTCTTAAATCATTAAAAATCCAAAAATATTAGCATAACTATTAGCTTATTGATTCTGGCTTAATTGATTAGTGTTATAAGTTCATAAGGTCTGTTAAAAGTTATTTAACATCTGGTATTTGATTTTTGTGCTCTAAATCTCATTATCAAAAGCTTAAGATGAAACTGGTTGATTTTAAAGGGGTGTTTGGCATAGCAGTACTAACTGAGAGTTAGTACTGCTTGTAACCTTTTGGTTCTTTAATCTGAATTTGAACTTCATTGTTAGGATTATAAGTTAGAATTCTAGGTAGTTTGATAGTTAAAATTAAGTGTTTATAAGCCTTCTAGTCTAGACTTTGAATCTGTTAGTATAATTTTAGTCTAGTTGGTATTTTTCAGCTTAATAGATTTCTAATTGATCTCATTACTCAATTTACTCTTAGTTTGTGGTTTTAATAATAAGGAAACAAGTTCCTTAACCTGCACTTGCTCTAGTTAAATTTTGGTCTCTTACGTGCAAACTGCATCAGATAGCATTCAGGAAATATAGCCTTTTTCAAAATCAAAAATCAGAGGGTTAAAATAGGAATTAGTTTTTAAAATTTAAAATACAAATAGCTTATAGGTCACTTTTTATTAGTTTAGACTTGTTTTTCAATAATTAGTTTATTTAGATATTTGTTTTTAGTTTTAAAATCCTGCATTTTTATTTTCAAAAGCCAAAGTCATACCTAGTGCATTCTGAGTATAAGCTGTTTTCATTGAGTTTTTGATTAAGCATTTGAGTTTCAAAATACTTTTCAAAGGTAGTATTAGAAAGCTTATAGTATAAGTTTTAAGATGGTATAAGCCATATTGTCAAAAAGTTCCATTTGAGTGCTTAAAATTAAGCTCAAAGGTGCCTTAAGGGGCTGTTTTGTATACAGTTTACACCATTAGTGCTTATTTCTTTATTTTAGCTTATCTGTTTATTGTTATGGCTTATTTAGGATTAGCTTAGCTTATTAGGTTAGTATAGGTCCAATTTAGCTTATGTAAGTTTTGTCATTTGCTTATTTGAGCTTATTTGTTTTCTAGAACAAAATTTTAAGTGTTTTTAAGCTTTTTAGCTCTTCTGTCTTTTTAGCTTATTGTCATTGCTTATTTTTGATCTCTTGTGCTTATTAGATATAGCTTTTCATTTGTTTTAGCTTATTTGTCTTTCTCATTAGCTTAATTTCCTTAAAAATAAAGCCAAACAGTTAGTTCTCTTAGGACTTAGGGCCCGTTTGGTTCAAGGATTCTTCAGGATTCTTAAGGAATTGGAATTAGATTCAAATTCCAAATCGTGTTTG